>UNPT01000512.1:0-32072 GCA_900536445.1 Hymenoscyphus occultus | reverse complement strand
GGGGGGGGGGGGAAGATGGCGGATGGTGTTTGTGAGAGGCTTTGAGAGGGTGGGAGGTGGATAGTATGTTTTTGTTATTGGGTGAGGGAGAAAGGGAAGGGGAAGGAGATTAAGTGACTAAATGACTTAAGAGTGGCGATTTAGGACACGGAGGGTTTTTCGGGAAGTTTTGTTTGTGATGAGGACTGGAAGGTTGTTTTGTAGAGATTCTTGAGTTATACTATGAATAAGGAAGGAATGAATATAGACACAAGCAATCAAAGATATAAAGCCTTGTTAAGTCGTATTACTAGCTACTGTAGTTAGTTTATACCAAGTACTTAAATGTAAAAGTCGCTCATAAGTTCAGTAAGCAGTTTACCATTAAGATATCAACTCCCTACCGACCCTGCCGAAACTTTACAAAGGACAGCCTTACAAGAAACCTACCTGTACCCTTTACAGTACCCGATTTCCTTTCCAACAGAACTAAGCCAGGGAACCTTTCGTTATTTAAAATGATTCATCCAAACGCCGCTATTCTTTCGACAGCAGGTTTTGTTTCGGTGGTAGATGTATATTTATATTTATCTGAGATAAGATGAAAATTCCATACTCTCTACTTTCCCTCCTTTCCATATGTACTAAACAAGCCGTAGGACTGATGGTACAGTAGTCAATATAGGGTACTGCATCGAAATACTTCTCGGAAATCCCCAGAGCTCGAGTAGGACCAGACGATTATGGAGGTCGTCGTCTTAGGGTCTGTTTGGCTCGAAAAGTAGGGGAGCTTTTTATATTCTCTAGTCCGTGGATCGTGTCTTTTGATGACTAACTCCTTTTTATGGAAAAGTATAAGTGGAGTATGCGATGGTGCATGTGCTTAAGTGGAAGAAAAGAGTTGGTGAGGTTGTGATGTTTTTTGGTTCGTACTTGGTTTGAACTTAGAGAGCTGTTGTTGTTGTTGTAGATGTAGATGTGGATGTGGATGTGTTTCTCGCTAACCTTGATTCATAGAGCGAAATGGAAACTGGATGAATCTCAATATATTCCTGTCTTACTATAGGACGAATATTAAAGGGAAATCCTTTGATAAACTTTCGATGTACTGAGAAGGGTATTTAATGAGTGATTATAATTGAAGGCTAGTAAACTTAAGGTAGATCCGATGGGAAGGAGGATAGTACCTATAGTTAAGAGATAAGAATCTTACTGGGAATTACCCTACGGAGTTAGAGTAGTTACTATGAAATTCACTGCTAGATGTAATTTACGTAATTAAGTATTACTCGTGAATTTGGTGGGCATTCTCTCTTCGACAGCGCGGTTTTCGGGGAGTGAGTTATCCCATCCCGATGGAGTTTTAGGAACCTTGTACGGGGGGGGGAGGAGAGAGAACGAGGTTAGTGGAGAGGTAGTCATGGAGTGGTGGTAAGTATAGTATAGTTCGATGAATATCCAAAAGAGGAATCTCCGTCCTTTTAGCTTAGAAGTAAGAATTAAAGCAACATACCAGCTTCCTTCCACTCGCGCCCTTTGGTATCTCCTAGATGTATATTAAGAGAGAAAGAAATCTATTCTCAAGAAACCCAAGGTAAGATTAGAATCAAGACTTTACGGGTAGATACTATAAACATACTATGAAGTAGCTATCTATATACTATAGTATAAGACGGAAAATAGAGTCTCTGTTATATAAGTTCTACTAATTATGTTCTATCATATCAGATAAGTGCAAGAATTAACGAGTCTAAAATGGAGTGTGAGGAAATCACTCTCCTTAATTCGTTTCCCGCTGCGGAGAAGTGCAAGACAGATCTAGGGGTTCCTGTAGGGGAATGTACGAGATGAGTATCCTACCGTACCAGAGAGGGATTACCGGTATGTTAATTACGCCTGAGAACTCACGGTGAATATATGATTCACTTGAGAGCTATTCTGGTTTTGTAGGTCATCGAATGTCGTTCTTTTTTCGATAGTGGTTTGATTTTCGGTGGATGATTGATGTTCGGATGGGATTTCTTTTCTTTGTTATTATATATATATATAGAGGGGTCTTAGTAGAGTGGAGTGCGATGGTGATGGTTGTTAGAGTGTAGCTTTCGTGCTCTTGTCTTTGTAATTGGATGACCCTAGGTTCTCAGGTCTCGTAGGCAGCTGTCGAACCGCGGTACCAATATATCTCTGCATCTTTACGATGAAAGGGTAGGTTGATGGTACAGATGTAGCATCGTATGGTTGGATGTAGAAAAATTCTGGGGTAAGAGAGGTAGGCTTCATAGTAGCCACGTGATAAGGTAGATATAGATAACGTGAGATGACATAAGCATAGACCACCTATTAAGCGAGGGGGATGGGGGTCAATTTATTGGCTCCCTGCTAGCGCTTTTGTGGATAAAGCTATTGAAAGTGAGTCTACGTAGTAAAGCTTAGAAAATATACAATTCAAAATCTTTCATGGACAGATTTTGTCAATTCAAAGTAAGCGTTGTTATATACTCGCAAAGCTGGAGGGGATACAAGGATAACCGGCCCTTCAACCCCAGTGATTCGCTCTCTCAGATTTGACTTTAGCTATAAAACCACCGTTTACAAGAAGCCGCTGTGAGTCTTTGAAATTTTTACGGTCTGTTTGAAGTAATATAAGACACATCGAACGTCTGTTTTAGCTAGTGTAATAATCAAATTTGAATATAAATTCAAAATACCCGTACATTACCTCTTGTCCTATAGTACCTGCATTCGCAACCATCACTACATATCACAGCTGCCCTATTTGTGCCGGTTACTCATTTCTTCAAGCAGCAATAGAATTCGCAAAGTACGATACGTGAGCAGGGAGTGGAGAAGTGGGATATACGAGAAACCTGTACATCTGACACGCGAGCCACATACCTCATTAATGACAAGGCTGCAATGACAACCGCTCCAGCAAGCCTCTATCTGGCTGAACAAAAGAAGAAAGAAGCCATGGATACGCCGGATGAATGTAGCATATAGGGAGTTGCGTCTGGTACTGCTTTGCGGCCTTGGTACCTACAAAGCCTTCCTTCTTCTTCGCAGGTCAGGAATGTGATTATTTATGCTTTCTGCCTTCAGCCTTCAGAATGCAGAGCGCTCTCTGTATTCTCAGAATCTCCTGGTCCTAGTTCTTTCTGTATATTCGATGGCGAATTGTCTTCTGGTAATAATTGTTTGTTTAGATTGAAAAGCTAGGGTAGCGTTCATTTTGGAGAGTAAGGAGTGGAAGGGAAGGTATGCCCTTTCCTTAATCCTGCATCTAATACTAATCAAGCATTCTTCGTTTCTTGGTCTGTTCTCATTTCCTCCTTCCATGTCTCGCAACGCTAGTATACAGTGTACTATAGGATTGATTGGCATTTTAGTGATTGCCATTATCAAAGTCCTTACCTTTATGGTGCAGCGGAGCAAATGGTCGAGTTTTCTTAGGAAATTGATCACTGTCGAAGCACTTTCGGCGTAGAAATCAAGCGAAAAGCTAATAAGTTTCAGTGTATCGATAAATAGAGAGAGCTATATGTTCCGCAAAATCAGAAACCCTATTTCTCTCTCCCACATTCGTGCAAGAAGCCTGGGAAAACCCCGAGGGAAATGCATGCTTAGAGAGCTGCCAAGTGTCATGATACACCACCCCTATACTCCATCCGCAATTGCGGAGATATCAAGAACCTACCATTGGGTCCAAACTTTTTTTTACCTCCCATTTGTTTAGATCATTCCCCCAAAACGAAAATCAATACGCGTTCAGAGCTCCAGTAGTGCTAGGCTTTCCCCAAAAGTCAGTAAAGCTTGTCATTCTCAAGATTATACACTGGGTTGGAAGACTGACCGTGGAGCTATGGGCAGGTATTTCCACGACCATACCCCCTACCGGCTTGCCTATCTCTTGCCTCTATGTGATCCACCTCCAGCGACTGGCTTGTTTGGCTCTGGTGCAGTCTCTCTCTTGCCTCCGTGCGATCCACCTCCAGCGACTGGCTTGCCTCTCGCTTCAATATCTGGGATGGCTGCCGCAGAGGCAGAGAGAGCGAGAGCGAAGGTGATTAAAAGAGATTTGAATTCCATTTTTATAAAATAAAGATGGGATTTGATGGAGGATTTTGCTTGAGAATGCTGGGAAAAAATTGGTTGAACGAATGAGGAGGTTCCAAGGCTATATTTATAGACAGATTCTGTACACAAGTTACTTAGAGAGGTGTGACATTCGGTAAACGACACTTGCTAGAATCTTTTTAGAGCCACTTAAATGACGAGACACGGTGGCTGCATTAGAAAAAAGTTCTTTCTACCAAAAGTCACCAATCAATTTCAACATCCTCTTTACCCCGCCTATAATCCGCACTATTGAAGACTTTGTTGATTCTAAAACATTTCCAAAATTCTCTCGCTTGTGACGTGGCAGCTTTACCGAGTACTTGGCTTGCTTCTAGTAAGTCGTCATGCTAGCGCAAGGTTACTGGCTATATCATGTATTCTAGTAGAAGGAGGAAACCCAACGCTAACAGAAATCCCTCTAGAAGCATGTGGGCTGTTTAGTTACCGGTGTTCAGTTGTTTGACCGAGTTGGTAATGTAGTCTGTGTGTGCATCTTCCAGGCTCAGCGCGCTCTGCGAGAAAAGTCGTAGTGTTTTCTCATTAGAAAGAGAAATGAATAGAAATTCTACCCAAACGAACCCCACTCCAACTTCCTTTCCCCCACAATGATTTCCGACGCAAAAGCTACATTGATACTCTGGGAGGAGAGCTGTCATTCTCTCCATGGCGGTCATTTGATTTAACCTCCTCCACCACCTCTACATTCTCCAGCTTCCCCAGCTTCTCCAGCTTCTCCAGCTTCTCCAGCTTCTCCAGCTTCTCCAGCTTCTCCAGCTTCTCCAGCTTCTCCAGCTTCTCCAGCTTCTCCAGCTCCTTCGCTCGAGCCTTGTTCGCTTGATACATTCTCACGCAACGACTGCCTGGTCGGCTCAACCAATCCCCCATATCGACTCGGGAAGTCTAATCCACGTACCGTGGGGTCTGGATAAAATAAATATGGCGGGATTTTGGCGCAGATCGAGTCGCGCTTTGCTCTATGTTAGGCGTTACTGTCGCATGGCAATGAAATAGAACGGCAACAGAGCGGTAATAAAATCGCGTAACCATTGAAAAAAGAGAACCACATACACACAATACAACAATCCAAAGAACCAACCAGCAAAACTTAAGGTGCACGGCGTAGATACCATGTCTCAAGAAACCCCCTCACCCCCGAACGGGCGTTTATTGGGAATTTTTTTCAGAACTGGGGACTGCTATATTATTGCACATCTCAGAGAAATGTACCTCCCCGCAAGGTAGGGCTATCTTTTAGTTTTTCTTTTGTGGAGGGCTTCATTTTTATGTGGAGCTAAGAGCATTAGCTAGTGAATCTGTAAGAAGGGGAGAATACTTACCAAGTGCTTTGGAACCTCAGGCAGACCATTTAGGACTTTGAATTTTTGAATTTTTTTTTTGTAGGTAGATTTGGAAATGTACGAGTGTGTGCGCGTTAACCAGTCGGTTAGTTGATGGTGTTGTGTGTCGTGTGCCTTTTTGGCAGGGTTCAGAAGCGTTATCTCGGGGTAAATAGGTCAAGGGTTTGGTTTTGGGGGTATGTTTTGTGGGCCGAGATTATTCCAGCCATTCAGATGGGGGGTAGGGTTGGAGTGAGGTGTTTGGAAGTGAAGTGAGCGGAGGTAGCGACGAAGCTGGCTCTTTCCTCGACCTACGTTTTGTACGTGGGGATAACCAAATATTTATCAATTCCTTCAGACAACCCTGCTGCTGCTTCTTGAGCTCTCGTAACGCTTGTAAGAAAGCATCCTCGGTCTATCTTCTCTATGGTGTGTACTGTACCTGGGTGATTCTTTTCCTGGTGATGAAAAGCAACGTCAGGCGATTGAAAGCGAGGACAGAGGAGAGAAAGGATGTATAGTGATCACCGAGGACTCCAGGCAACTCTCTTCGTTTATTTCAGCTTTATCTCCTTAACTCGGTGACATCTACAGACAAAGCTAAGAGTTCAACCAAATCTGGAGCGAAGAAGGGAATTAACAAATCCACAAGTCATTTTCAAGATGTAATATAACAACAAAGTTCAACTGCCTGGCAGGAAGTTTCGGAGTTCTTGGGGCAATATCTGGAACATGATGTTACTTGTAAGTTGGCGGCTTGTGGATGGGAAGTTTATGTCTGAAAGTGTATGATCACCCCTTGTAGTCAAACACCCATCCGATGACGGACTTGGAGACTCTCCAAAGTTCTAAAGAAAATGGCACGAACCATGACTTCCCGCTTTGATAGAGCAAGAAATGATTGGAATGTGGTATTTTACTCTATTCACTAAGCTATCTCTTGTTCCAAAGCACGTCTAGAATATGACTAATTACAGCTATAACCATATGCTTGTTACAAGTCTGATCCCGAGAGCTAGTCGGGCTGAATGTAATCAGCGGGGGAGTTGGCTAACTGCAGATGGACTACCCATTCCCCCTATGCATGGCAGGTAGAATATGCACCAAGAAAATTCTAATTGGTCAATCGAATGTACTTGTGAGACGTGGTGTCGAGATTCTGCCTTACAACTGGATGAGAAGCATAATATGAGGGTCCTCGTCCACAATCACGAATATAATTGCGGACTGTGAACCTGTTTAGGGAGATTCGTTTGACGGGGTAGTGCCACACTTGGACCACCAAAAGAGACAAATTCCTTGAAGAACTTCGGGGAGAACATTGAGGAATAGATTCGTCGTGATGTGGTGGTTCACGATTGCGGATACAGCAATCCCGTTGCTCTTGCTGGCAATGTGGTATGAGCACGCAATGAATATTCGAATGTGATTCAATATTTCGACAGCAAGCAAAGTTCCGGGGGTGAGACTTCATCTGAAGGGAGGACATTCATATTATACATATCCTCTACCAAGGATTACGGGGAAACTAGTAAAACAAGTTCGAAATAGAAAGATTGAATATCCTAAGTCCACAAGATACCTAAGTTAGTCGAGGGAATGTTCTTCACTACGCTATCAAAGTGTTTTGATTATCACATTCCAACTTGAGGAGTTTACAGATGAGCGTTTCACGCCTGGATAATCTCTAGGATTGAAGAGTCTTAATAATATTAAGTACTAGCTAGGGAAGCCTTTTCTTCGTGGTACGATCTGGCGTGTTATTCTCAAGGTCTGTTACAGAAGTGCGTACTCAAACACATCCCTGAGTATTCTCAAACTCGGCAACTGCATACCTATTTACAGGTAAAAACTCCCAAGCTCAGAGTCAAGAATCTTGAAGATCCTCGCCTGCAAATCATGGCCATATCTTGATAGTGTCGTTATTTCTATTCTGAAAGAACGTGTGCCTACACCTCAACGAGAAATAACTTTTGTGACCTCAAGGAGAACCAGGAGTTCTATAAGTCGAAAGTGAGTATTTACAGGTCTCCATTCCCTGAAGCCAATAAATACAAATTATTGGTCCACTGCTCATGTGTAATGTAATTAGAAAAAGAACGAAAATGAGGACGACGTGAGCACCGCGGTGCGGTAGGTAGTATTCCTTGTAAAGAATTACTACAAGATATCTTTCTTGGTATACTTATTCACTCATTTAAGTTATATACTTAGAGATGCAGTGTAAGTGGCAGTGAACCTTATAGTTCAACTGTATGTAACTTCATATTCGGTAGCAAGTATAGAATCAGATAGAAAAAGTTCGGATGAACAAGGTCCTTAATAGTAAAGTAAAGACGTATCCAAGACTTGCTATGATGTCGAATACTCGGTTCCCTACCTACCTAGGTATGGCAGTAGTAACCACGACCGATCTTCATAGCTACCCTATTTGGGAAAGCGATTTATCCGCTTGGTCGTATCGGATATTAGGTCCACCGATTACGGATTGGTTTATTATAGTGTCTCTCTCTCTTCCTGATCATTTCATGGGAGTTATTGTGACTAGTTATTATACTCGCTCCCACCAGATATTCCTCTTTACTACAAGGCAACTAATGGAGACCAGTTTTCGAGTTTACTATATGCAACTATTCAAGTTGCTTCGCCAAAAAATGGATCCACTAAATTCCGCATACTGTATATTATCCGCATCCCTGATCGCGCTTCACCCAACACCCCTTTTTATCTTCACCCTCACCTTACCATACCATCCTCCCTATCCACCCCCCTGTTCCCATCCCCTCCCAAAAGCGTACTTACACTACACCACTACCACTACCACCACCATCCAACGCCCCCCAGCCAAAAAACCAGCAAAGAAACCTCCTACCAGGTTCAATAACCAGACGAACTGAGTTTTTTTGATTTTATTCTCCGGTGTGATGTGGCGCTTATGGGTGTGATTGAATCACGTACCAACTGACTGGGCCAGAGGGACAGGTTTTAATCCCAGTTTTGACGAAGAAAAATGTGTGGTTTGGGTATGTATATGTCTGTCGCTTAGATTACGGGGAGTTTGTGGTTGTGCGACTAATTGTATCATGCTATGGTGCTAGGTAGGCTTTTCTGAGGATGTTGGGTCTTTGGGTGGTGGAGGGGGTTGTTTTTTCATTCTGGGTGTGAGTAGGGAGGTAGTTACTTCCGAGACGTGTTTGACTTCAAATCTACAAAGGGAACTGAGAATAAGATTCAATGAAAATCCCGTATATTGTATCATACAACCCATCTTTGTACATACATATACATTCCTATCCTATAAGACCTTCCCCTTCTCATTAACCTTCTCTCCACCTACCACCCCATTCTCCCCCTTCTTCTCAGCAATCACCACACTCCCCAATTCCCTCTCCTTCTCCATCTGCTTCTCATCATCCACCTCAACCCCACTGATAAATAACTCACTCACCCCTTCTAAACTAGCAACGAAAATGCAAAACAAACTCGCTATGCAGAAATGACTAATCGTACTCCCAATCTCCAGCCAACTTCCCTCATCCCGCACGACCCAGAAGAAGTGGAGAGTCAGGAAATCACTAATCGCCATGACGACCATGAACAACGCAGAAGGAGCGACACCGAGTCGCTTGTTCAAGATTCCAAGGTTGGCTGAGATAAGAGCGAAGGGAACCATGAGTTTCCAGACGAGCAAAGCACCCTGGGAAAAAGGATCGAATACAGGAACAAGCCGATTAACGCTGTCAAGACTAAATGATGATAGAGAGGCAACGTTTCCCGTACAGAAAAAGGCCGCTTGAAGGAGAGTGAGGAAAAAGAGCGACACGCGGGCATCTGAAAGAGTAAGTGTTCGGAATGGCGAGGAGGTTAGGGATGGTGGGAGCTTGGTCGTCCCATTTGTTTTGGTTGATGGGGTTTTCGGTTTAGTGAAGATATAGATGCTATGTTCCATCCGCACCCAAGTAATAAGGACGGCACAGAACCCAAGGTAAAAGAGTCCCTCATACGAAATTGTGAGGATAACAAAGGTTGGCGAGAAAGTGAGGAAGATGATCATCAGTCGATGGAGATAATGGTTATTAGGCTGAAGTCTGTGGAGAAATGGCATAGCCAATGGCAGTACTACACGGACATTAGCAATTTATTTGTGTTAATCAAATGAACACAATACCGATAACTGCCCAGCCGACTATTTGATTCCCTATTGGGAGCCCTGCTTTTGCCTGCAACGATGTGGCACTAGACCTGGTGACTACTGTCGTTAGGAGAACGAGGCCCACCTGAACTCTGTTAGTACACAGTTCTACGAGAAGAGTTTGTCCGACGTACTTGAATGCCGATGAGGGTACGAGACAAGAGGTCGTTGGCAGGAGCAACCGAGTCGGTCACTAGTTTTGAGTTTGCCAAAATATCCTTTTGGAAAATTAGGTAGAGCAATCCTATTAGCGCCATCAAAGCACCGCCAGAAGTTCTGAAGTCAAGGTTAGCATCGAATCCAGACACCAAAATAATAGATAGCTTACACAAGGTTAATATCCTCAACCTTCAGTGCTGGGAGTAAAGTGAAAGTGCTCATAACCACACACGAGACAACCCATGTCCCTACGAGTATTGTGTGCTGGCTCAGGAACTCTATTCCATAGAATGCCGGCCAAAATGCAGCACAAACAAACAATACGGAAAAAACTTCGCGATGCGTATATCCCAACGCCTAAATATCGTCAGTAGATTTAGAAGAGGAGGAAACGATATATGTACCAAAGACTCCAACAATGCTAAACCGATGAGAACTTTAAAAACTAATGCAAATGCCGCGCCCATAGTTGAAACATGACCAAACAATGCCTTTCCACCTTCAGACAGAGCTTCTCTTCGAGCATATACCTCTTCCCAGAAAGCCACAGGGAAAATGGCATATGCGTAGTATGTCGGAGGGGATTTCGATACAATAAATGAAGCATATAAGACAACCAAGATGGACGAAAAGAAAACTGTGCCTGGCAATGTTCGAGATGTTTTAGTGTTTCCGTGAAGGACATGCAAGTCAATGACAGTTGTAATCGAGAAAGCGATCCATCCAAGGTACCCAAGAGTGATCAAAGCCCTCAAGAAAAGCCAATCATAGGTTTGAAGATATCGCAGACCAGCGAGACCTAACTTGACTAACTCGTCTGTTTCTTTAATAGCTTCTTTATGTCGGCCTTCATCAATGAGAGTTCTAATACTAGAAATTCGATGTTCAACCGAGTTCTCCTTATCGCCCAAGGGGGAGAAGGCTCGATAGCGAATTTCGGTTTGCATTTTCTGCTCCTCTTTAATTCTGTACATGTCAAGTATGCCCCTGGCATTGGCTAAGAATGCTTCGGCTTTCGCAGCGACGTCGCCAGCCAGGAACGAAAGGGGAAGTTCTCCAACCGAATTAACAGGGAAGGCGAGTCCTGCCAAATAAGCCATCAAAGCCGCAACATCAGCCTGAGAAACATCATGCCTTTGAATATGATTGAGACCCCAATCGGAAGACAACTCGTCATGACCTGGCGCAATCTTCCCAGGAGTCTTTACGGGTTTTGCTACACCTGAACCCCATGCGATTAATGGAGTCCTCGTATTATCAGGATGGCCATCTCCATGGCTTCCGTAATCACTCATCCCATGGTCTGCTGTAAATACAAACGCAGTTTTGTCATCATTATAGAAGTCCTCGATAAGTTTTGTAATTTCCTGCACACCTTGGTCCACAATTTTGATATTGTTGAGGTATTCCTTGGAGTATGGCCTGTAGCCATGCCCATTGGTGTCTAGTCCAAGTAGATGGAGGAAGAAAACCACCTTTTCCTGGCGCAATTCAGCGTCGAGCGTCGAGTTTGTTGCAGCTTCCTCGAATAGAGCCTTAACTTTCTCGAAGACCCAGGTATCCAAATGTGACGCCTCTTGAGAAAAATCCTCGAATTCTGCATCATACGAATCGGCATGAACCCTACCAGGAGTGGCACCCAGCTGGAACATGGGGAGAATATCTGGACTTCCCCAACTCCACGTATGTTGACTTCTGTTGAATACACTGTCGAAATTCACCGGATTTAACTTCCATCCTGTTGTTACCGCAGACACATCTTCATAGAGGCCCGCTATCAGAGCGACGTGTCCAGGTCTAGACTCTGTAGGAACGCGAGTATGCGAGACACCAAAAGTACCATGATCGAGAACGCGCGAGCGCAAGAAAGGCGCAAGGGGTCTGGGTTTGAGATCGGCGTCGTTTTTAGGATGCGGTTCTGGAAATGATTGGAATGCTTTGTCTGCGCGGAGGCCATCTCCTAAAGTTCGAAAATATTCCGAGTCAGTATATATTTACGAAGTTGTGCGATTGTGCTTGTGGAGGGGCAGTTCTCATACCAACGAAGAGCACCAACCGCTTTGCTGGAGCTTCCGCGCCAGCTGGTCGCTCGACCTCGAATGGACGCATGCCAGAAACAATTGGACTGACGAAATAAATGTCAAAAATCGAGTATATATAAACAACATGAAAGGCAATCGCAATGGCTAAAAAGCCAAAGCGACTGACCCGGGCCATATTGGGAGAAGGAAAACGTGTTGGTTCGCGGGAGACTCAATTGTAGGAGTGGTCGTGGTCGTGGTCGCAGTCGTAAGCTTAAGGTTGGGCCCTCGAGGAGGAAAAATGTCCTCGGGGAACGCGAATAATGTTGTGAAATCCAAAGGAGTGGCGCGTCCGTAAACGGGACTGGGGAGTGTGAGTGTTGCAGACTCGTCTGGTCAAGTTGCAAGCTTGATCTACTCTGGTATTGCTGTTCGCAACGTTGGCCATTTGCTGAGATAGATATTTTGGGTTGAGCCACTGGGACTGGGACTGGAATTGTACCCGGAGGGCTTCCGTCATTCTGCCCAGACAAGGGTCGTGGCACCCCAGTTTTATCATTCAGGGGTTCAGGGGCGGGCTTTGGCTTTCATTCTTCAACCGAGTTTGAATTGAGTGCCGAGCTCAAACAATAGTGAAGTATTATTAACATTGACATTGTTTGTAAAGTCTTCAACTCGCTCATTTCTACAGAACAAAACAACATCATCCATATGTGCATGAATAACCCAAACCAAAGGTATCTCAAGCCTGCGACTACCCACATACACTCCAAACCCCAAACTCCAAAACTCAGATGATCGCAACTCTTGACTGTCATTAACCTTTCTCAAGAGACCTGTTCCGTTAGAGCTTTTACAACACGCGCGTAAAACTTTGCTGCCTGCGACCTCGGGAATGAAATCTCGTCCACCAAGTAATCTGGGAGTAACTGAATCAAAGATGCATCTCTGCTGGGGTCTAGTTGAGGAACATAGTTGCACTGCGCATCATCGTAGTTATCCGATGCTTTCTCGTTGGCCGCATCCAGCTTGAAGTGAAGAGCTGCAAAGTGATCAGTACGGAGTGAGATTGGAATAGACCAAGCCTGAACTTACTACCATTTCTTCCTGTTTGTATGCAATCAAAAATATCTTCCTCTGGTTTTCGTGCTACACTCATAATGATCAGACCAGTGAGATCGCCATATAAATCCTCCTTAAGCTGTGCAGCTTGAGCGGCCTGGGCAGCTTCTGCTGTGCCCACCATGCGAATTCCTCCAGCCTTGACTGCGCTGCCAGGTACTTTTACGGTTGCACTTTCAACAGAAGCAGCAATATTACGATTGGCAGCCAATTTTGTTGAGAGGGTCTTGTTTTCCGCAGTTAGGGTCTTTTTCTCGGCCAGTAATTCTTGAGTTTCTTTCTTAGACTCGGATAAAGATGCGTTCAACTGAGTTATTTGTGCATGAAGAGCCGCCATGTCTGTCGATTGCGAGTCTAACTTTTTCTTCAGAGTTTTGCTTTCTTTTGCTATGGCAGTTTGTGCCGCAACATCGGCCTTGAGGGAAGAAATGAGGTTGTTCAAAGCTAATGGTCATTAGTAAAGATACATGCAAAACAACCGACATGGACATTTACCTTTTTCCTTTTCCTCGCTCAGCTTTTTGTATTGGTTAAAGGTATGGTCTGCGTCCTTTGATGCAATTTCCTTGAGATCTTGAAATCTAATGTGAAGAGCATCATATTTTTTAGTTATATCTCCAAGCTTTCTTCGAAGCGAAGGATTATCCCTTTCCGTGTCTGAAGAACTTCCTGCTCGTCTTCGTTTTACGGGTGGCTGTCGCGCTCGATCATCGGACCTTGATCGAGCGGCATTATTGACAGTTACCGAAACAGTTTCTTCCACTTCGTCATCCGCTTCGACATCCAGATCCATTGCCTCAACTTGCGTTTCTAGTACGACCTTCTCTGGCGAAGCCTGTTCGCCAGGTTCTTCTTTCACAGACGCCTTCTTTCGGCCAGGTCGTGATTTCGCTTTTGGTTGAGCCTCCACCACCACAGCTTCAATATGATCAACCTCTTTCGCAGCTTTCCCTCCTCGTTTTGCGGCAGCTTTCTTCGACGCAGCCTTTTGTTTTGGCTGAGTTTCTTCAACCACTGCCACGACCGTATCTTCTATCTCCATTCTTGCCACAATAGGCTCTTCATCTTGCGCAAACTCGTCAACCTCCTCCGTATCACTGGCAACTTGCTGATTTGTCTTATCTGCTAGCGCTCGTCGCTTGCTAGCCTTCTTCTGTGCGGCTGTAAGTGGTTTTTGCTTAGTGATCGACCGACGTGAAGGAGCTTTCGCCTTGACGACCTTCATGGGCGCAACCTTCGTGGTTTTTGCCCGTCCCCGTCCCTTCTTCGCTACGGCTGGAATTTCTGCCGCAGAATCTGGAATCGGCATCGCGCCAGTCTCAGCAAAATGGTCGTCCGAGTCCGAATCGACCAATGCCGACAAGGTCGCGTTTCGTTGTTTGGCCTTCGGCATCGAAAAGTTGATGTCTTTGGTTTAGGGTTTGAGAAGACGCGTTATTCTTGGCGCAAATGTGTGAAAAGTGAATTCAGATCCTTATTAGATTTCAGACACAGTGTGGTTAGTGATATCCTCGTGGGTGGTGCCGGGAGGTCGTGGGGGCTTCTGGGGATTGGACTTGGAAATTGAGTAGAAGAATGATCCGACGCGACCTTTGGGCGGGGAGGTTGTGTTGTTTTGCTACTTCCCCTTTGGATTGATTGCGAGAGCCAAGCCAAAGCCGCCATAAAAGCGGCAACTAGCACCGCCACCGCGGAGTGGCGTTTAACCTTTGCCACGAACACTTGCAGCATCTTGATAGCTCCATCTTCCTTCTCACCAGCAAATTTATTGAAGTTTACTATTACAGTACTCTTTACGATGGGGGATCCACCTTCTAGGAAGTATGGCTTATTGCAAGACCTCGTACTTCTTGCTGTCTCTGTAAGTGACCTGCTGGGATTTCTACGGACGGGCTGATGGTAGGAAAGTGCCCTGCTAATACTGGGAATCACAGTTGGGCTCTATGTGGTACATTGCTCAAAGTATAGTGTCGAGTTTACCAACGGCTGGCGATCCTGATAAGGAACAACACGAACAAGCGCGCATTAAGGCAGCTGCCAATCTGCGAAGATTAGACAGAAGGTCGAACGATTCGGATTCAGATGACGATAATGATGGTCGAGGTAGAAAAAGAAATGGCGATAAGAAACCACGGCAGCGAAAAGAACACCTGGAATTGGATCAATATGAGAGCCAAATAGCTTTAGAAGTCGTGGCACCTGAGGATATACCTGTCGGATTTGATGGCAAGCTTTATGCACGCATCTGCAAGACATCATACTAACATTTTTTGTTTAGACATCGGAGGTCTGGATGACATTATCGAAGAACTCAAGGAATCCGTAATCTACCCTCTTACGATGCCTCATTTGTACGCACATTCTTCCTCACTTCTCGCCGCGCCCTCCGGTGTACTTCTCTACGGTCCTCCTGGTTGCGGAAAGACTATGTTGGCAAAGGCGTTGGCACATGAAAGTGGAGCGTGTTTTATAAATTTGCATATTTCGACCTTGACCGAGAAATGGTACGGCGACTCGAATAAACTTGTGAGAGCCGTCTTTTCTCTTGCCCGAAAGTTGCAACCGACCATAGTTTTCATTGATGAAATTGATTCGATCCTTGGCCAAAGACGCAGCGGGGAACATGAAGCGAGTGGAATGGTGAAAGCAGAGTAAGAGAACCTAAATGGCTTGCTCATTAATGATGCTTATATGATTTTAGGTTTATGACCCTCTGGGATGGCCTTACATCGGCCAGCGAAACTGGCTTACCCTCTCAAATCATGATTTTGGGTGCAACCAATCGAATTCAGGACATTGATGAAGCTATTCTACGAAGGATGCCCAAGAAATTTCCAGTTTCACTACCCTCCAAACCACAGAGATTACGAATTCTACAATTGCTACTAAAGGACACCAAGATTGAGGAAGACAACTTTGATATGGACTATTTGACGAGAGTTATGGCTGGAATGTCTGGCAGTGATATAAAGGAAAGTTGCAGAGATGCTGCAATGGCTCCTATAAGAGAATATATTCGTGAGCAGCGGCAGCGCGGGATCGCTATGACTGGAGTGAAGCCGGATGCTGTTCGAGGTATCAGGACTGCCGATTTCTTCGGAACAAAAGGAGGTCAAATTATTACTAGCAACCACGCAAAAGTGCAGAGGGATTCCAAAAAGCGATCCACAAAAAAGTCTCGAGGCCAGGATTCTAGCGACGAGTATGAAGACACCGAGGACAACGAGCCTCTGGTTGAGCCGCAGGATTGAGAGGGGGTGACTGGATAGCGTAGGAATTTGTAGAAATATGGGATCGGCGTTCAATGGATCAAGGTTGGGCATGAGTAACGAGAAGATAAACTCAAATGAGCGAGCAATTCTGGCGATGGAGTTTAGACGGGCTGTCAAGTACAAGATATATCAAATTATGTAGCACTTTACTCCTGTATACATGACTACCTAGGCACGAGTATTTAGATCCTTTTAGTGGTTTTGGAAATGGTTCCTTTAGTGAGCTTCTTTAAGAAGTGATTTTGCAAATAAGACTACAACACTACATACGTAATATAGTAAAAGCATGTCTCACAACCAATTATTATGTTAAGAAATAGGAATAATGTTTCTCCGAGATCGGCCCCTGAGCACGTCATCCCACCAGTACGAAACGTAGGGGTTCTCAATGGTGGGACCCCCAGCTAACCTTACCCCACATTCGATGTTGTGACTCCGCTGCCGCAGCTACCTGAGGTTATCACTTGAAGAGCACAAACACCAAACTTTTGATACAGAGTGCTTTCGATTCCCTAGAGCTGGAACATCTGCAGAAACGCTTCTTCCCAATCAATTGATTGAGCTCGAATTCACATCTTCAGCCTCCTTCCACCAATTCCACCTTTGACACCTCGAGAACTAAGGCTAGGGGTATAGTATCCGCCACTTTCAAGAACTCCTCTGCCCAAAATGTCTACACCGCCAGGCCCTTCTCAGGGATCCAGTTCTTCAAGTAAAGCGACCGTTGCAGGAAAGGCACTGTCGCATATTGATCTCGATGGCAACAACCTTCCTCCCTCGCCTGCACCTTCGAGCCCTCGCAATGGCCGAAAATACGCTCTTGCGACAGAGCTGGTATACACCGAGAGCAAGGACCAATATGGCGCCTCAAGCATGCCCATCTACCAGTCTGCTACCTTCAAACAGAGTTCAGCTGGTGGTGGATCAGAGTACGACTATACCCGGTCTGGGAACCCAACACGAACGCACCTGGAGAGGCATTTGGCAAAGATCATGAATGCGGCTCGGGCGTTGGTGGTGGGTTCGGGGATGGGAGCTTTGGATGTCATAACCCGAATTTTACGACCGGGAGACGAAGTCATCACAGGCGACGACTTATATGGAGGCACCAACCGATTGCTGACCTATATGGCAGCAAACCACGGCATCGTTGTTCACCACATCGATACCACAACCCCAGAAAAGGTTAGAGATGTGGTGTCTGCAAAGACAGCAATGGTTTTACTAGAGACACCAACGAATCCTCTGATTAAGATTGTCGATATTCCAACAATCGCAAAAATAGTTCACGATAGCAATCCCAAAGCCTTGGTAGTGGTTGACAACACCATGCTTTCTCCTATGCTCTCGAATCCTCTGGACCTTGGAGCCGACATTGTTTACGAGTCGGGAACCAAGTATTTATCCGGACACCACGATATCATGGCCGGTGTTTTAGCCTTCAATGATCCTGCAATTGGTGATAAAATGTACTTTACAATTAACTCCACCGGCTGTGGGCTCTCCCCCAATGATGCTTTCTTACTTATGAGAGGTATCAAAACGCTAGCTATTCGCATGGAAAAGCAACAGTCAAATGCTCAGGCAATCGCCGAATTCCTCGAGGGGCACGGTTTCCGAGTGCGATATCCAGGGTTGAAATCTCATCCTCAATATGATCTTCACTGGTCCATGGCACGAGGTGCTGGTGCGGTGTTATCTTTTGAGACTGGGGATGTTACCTTATCTGAGCGCATCGTCGAGGCTGCCAGACTATGGGGAATTAGTGTCAGTTTTGGATGTGTCAACAGCTTGATCAGTATGCCATGTCAAATGAGTCATGCAAGTATCGATGCCAAGACCAGAAAGGAGAGACAGATGCCCGAAGATATTATCAGACTCTGTGTGGGTATTGAGGATGTAGACGATTTGATCGATGACCTCAGTAGAGCTGTAAGTTTTCTGTTCCATTCAATTGAAGATATTGCGACTGACCTTGGTTGTAGCTTGTTCAAGCAGGTGCTGTCACTGTAACCTTGGATGGGTTCCATGCCACCGGTCCTGCGCAGGCGCTGGCGCAGGTGCCTATAGAAGAGTCGGACGCTGCTGCTGCACCTTCACGGTCATTGGTCATAGAACCGTAATTCTTTCATCCTATTCTTGTTTGCTATCGCGTTGCACGCGAATTGGCGTTTTGCGACGTGGAAAATTTTGATGCTAGAGAAAATTCTCTTGGTAGACATGTATAAAATCAATATTGATCGGTCTAATAAAAGCGCTGGCTTGACCATGAAGTGCTCAGATCTTAGATCGGGTGTTTCTTGTGGATTTGTACTGTTCTTTTTTTTTTGTTGCGTACTTCCGGGTCATTTTATACCCTTTTCTGTGTTGCTACATCTGATGGGCCAGCGAGTTTAATACGAGACGTTCGCTTAACTTGTAGCTCAAATATTATGAGGGCTTTCTCAAATTTGAACCCAGATGAGTGTCGTCCACTATTTCAAATGTGGGTATTCACATCGTTTTCTTACCAAAGATCCTCATATCCGCAACTGGATCGCAATTTACGTGCGTGGGGAAATACCCAACTGTAAGCAAAAGCTGCTCATGTTGTACCCTTTACGAGCCTATGTACGAGGGCAGTCAGCTCATAGGTGGCGAGAGCTGGTAAAATCCCTCCGCAAAAGGGGGTTTTTGCTGTACGACGATAACTTTCTTGGCCTAGAAGTTGGTGGGAAGTTCAAAAGGCTCTCTTGAGGCGTTCGTGGCTTTCGTGCTGAGTTTTGATACGCCATTTTTTGTGTCAGGGGGGGTCCAGCTGAGCTTCGAAACAGGCGACTAGGCGGAGCGATTGGTTGAATTGTTCTTTTGATATTGAAAGGTTCTAAGTTTAGATTTCGAAAAGGAACGACAATCGGTTTTGTGCTTCATGTTATCAATAATTCCCGTTTTGTTCCACCTGTGCCCCTCAGCTGGTGGTTCCGGGGTCAAAAATACAAAATGATGGTTGCACCCCCAACGGATTGCTCAGCAAGAGGGGATACCATCATATACCACACCAGACTTTGGTACGAAAGATTCGAGGACTTCGCCGAGTCTCAAAATCGCAACCGATAGAATGGCTCTCCCGCCAGCGGGAGCACCTATGGACACGTCTCTACCAGAAGGCTACAAAGCTCATTGGAACACACAATACAATGCATGGTAAATTTAGTCCAAAGGGAGCATTAACGGTGATGCTTATAGAACTTCTAGGTTTTACGAAAATGTATTTACGGGAGCTTCTGTCTGGGAAAAGCCCACTCAACCCGCGCCCCAAGCTCGCCCACAACCTCAGGGACCACCTCCCGGATATCAAGCAGTACAAATTGAGAACAAAGGAAACGACCAGGCTTCTTTACATACAGCGATGGCATCAATATCCCTAGGCCCAACTCAAAATACAACACAACAGCAGCAGCCAGCATATGTACCAGTTGCCCAGCAACCTCAGATATACAATCCTTATCCATTGCCAGGAGACAACCCGCAGCCTTTTCAGCAGCAGCACCAAAGCCAGCAAGTACTGGCATATAACCCATACCCATCACCAGGAGTATCTCAATCAGGCCAGCCACAGGCGTATAATCCATACCCTTCTCCAGGAGCTACTTCAACACCAGTGCAATATCAGCCTAGTCAACAAACCCCACAACACTCAGCCCAGCAAGCTTACAATCCCTATCCATCTCCAGGAGCTGCTGTTCCCTCACCAGTCTCGCAGCAATCATACGTATACCCACAACAACCAAACACCCAAGCAGCACCCTCCCTAAATCAAGCTTCCCAGCAGTCACCATATGTAACCCAGCAACCTTATAATCCGACCCAATCCATAGCTCCCAATTCTCAGGCCTATATTCAACCGCAACCACCATCTTCTGGTGCCAATGCTCCAGGCCCAACGTCCACCTCTCAGCCTGAGATATCTTCCATAAACCCGACAGACGGGACCAAAGGCTTCTTCTCACCAATTCAACAACAGAGTACTCAGCCTGGATATATAAACCACCAAACCCATCAGTCACCCTTAACAACCGGGGGATATCCAACACCGGCTTCCACGCCTTACAGCCAACAGCAGCCTCAATACGGTCAACCTCCACAAGCTCCACAAGCTCCACAACAACAATATGCACAAAATACAGTGTATAATCCACAAAACCAGCAAACTCCGCAAACCCAATATCCTCAGCAGCAAGTCTACAGTCAACCAGTATACAGCCAACAGCAGCCTCAGCAGCAAATATACGGGCAACCTTCGCCTGCAGCACAAGGGGCACCTTCTCAAAATAACCCTCCCGCAGCAGCAAAGGCAGGTTTAATGGGCATGCTTGGAGGGGGAGTCCTAGGAGGATTGGCCGCCAAAGCAGCAGGTGGGAAGCCACCCTCTCACCCGCAAGTCTCTACACCAGCTGTTCACGGAACACCTCAACCCGGATACGGACAGCAACCAGCATACAATGCCGCTCCTCAGCCAGGATACGGCGCGCCAGCACCAGCGCCAGCACCCGCTGCAAAGCCAGAAAAGAAGTCTAATGCTGGGGCTTTGGCTTTACTTGGTGGCGGGGCGGGACTTCTTGCTGGTGGTGCTTTGGTTACTGGGTTGATGAGTGGGCATAAGAAGAAGAAGAAGAAGCACGGTGATCATGGGGGCGGACATGGTGGTGGACATGGAGAGGAAGGAGAGTATTATGAGGAAGAAGAGTATGAGACCGGTGAGGTTGAGGAAGTTGAGGCGGATGGAGGGGGATGGGGGTTCGACCTTTTTGAGTAGTCTGTCCACCAGGGGTCGTCAGAATTCTGTGCGCAGGCCCAGATTTCAGCCGAAAACACACAAAAAACTGTGTTTTTAGAACTCTATAACTTTACAAACTTATATGTAAACCATACGTAATATCTTATATATCAACTCTCTAGAGTACATAGACTAAGTGCATATGCGAGAGTTTTCTTTAGAACCTAATAGTTATAGAGATATTCTAGTAGAGAGTTTTCTCTTACTAAATCCTCTAGTAAATCTACTATATTTATAGTATAAGAGAGGTAGCTATTTTATTACAATTCTGAATAGTACACGTTAGAGCTGTCTTCTATCTTATCTTATATTATCAATTATAGAATATATAGATTATTCTTTGATTTATTATAATTTAGTAAAGTAGTACGTTTTTGGTGTGTTTTCGGCCAAAATCCGGGGCTGCGTACAGAATTCTTACAACCCCTGGTGTGTCTACTGCTGTCTGATGTTGGGAAAGTCAAAGCCAAGATTTTGCTGTGTGGTTGATATGATTTATGAATTCAGATTGTTTGGACGAGCCTGTGATATGATATCTATCTATACTGGTTGATATTTTGAGTCTTATTCTTGTAGGAGGTATCGGTTCACGAAGTTCTCAATATGTCGTGGTCTCTCGCTTAATCGACGATAAACAGGGGGCGAATTGCAGGGCCCACTTCATGTTTACGACAAATTCCTAAAGACGAGTTAATGCTCCGATGAACAAGCGACTACTGCTACTCCAGACATGGTATCACTACTCCGTGGCAGAGAGTACGGGGGAATCCCTCGAAAGGATATAAACAAAAATACCGTACCCTTTTGACGAGAGTCTGATGGTCGTTGTCACGAAGGTCTTATTTTGATGGCTCCAAGCGGAGATCATCACAGATTATCCAGACAATTGACATGTGAGTTTCGTGTGTCAGTGAATCGAGGGATTTCAAGGGAATTCCTGGGGAGTACTCGGAACGAGTACCATTTCGAAATAGTGTGCGAATGGACTTAGAGAATAAAGGTAGACAAATGACATTACATCAGTCGATGTTTGGAGATTAAGTCTGATTATATTTCATTATATCGACGCTGATATTGACCAGTCATTTGGGTAATTCCAAGTGCATTGAAGCATACATACAGCCTTGAGCGTATAGACAGCACCCAACTTTTGCTCTCCAGGAGTAAAGCAACAACCATAGAACTTTTGACACAAAGCTTAGCGATGAAATCCCTATTCCATAGATACTACAACAAAGAAAAAATACACCGAGAAACTCCAACCCCTCTACTATAAACATCAAAAATATCATATCAATGTAAACAAATGATCAGAGGTCAAGGGGCAAGTGAGCCAATCACATCGTTGGATCCTCTCAATTGTGGTGATTTCCTCCTTGTCGGTAGCTTGTAGCCACCGGAGAAGTTGAAAGGGAGGAGGCCGTAGGTCTGAATCGGTACGGGGCGTTAAGGTATTAGCGATGCTGTATGAGGTGTCGCATATTTCGAGGTCGATGGAAGGAATAGACGACGAGGCAAATTGGCAAGACGTTACGCAGAGATGGCTTGCACAAGCTTCAGACCCATGGTGAGGGTTGTCGTCTTGTATTTGTGGGTTATCGAACGCTGGCAGATTGAGAGATGAAGATGTGGGAGTCATGACGCTGATTGATAAAGAGTCGTCGTATTCTGATTCGAGGTTCATATCGTATGTCGACTTGGAGGTCTTGTGCTTTGGGGAAGAGATCCTTCCACCTGCAGGGCAAGTACTTCCTGAATTTGTATTAGAGGAAGGGGCTTTTGCCGACAAGACCTCATTATTCGACTCGACTTCTGCAGGCTCGCTGATGGGTGTTGGAGAACGTGAGGGCAGCATGGTAGCTGGAGAGAATTTGTCAGAGATAGCAGAGCTACTCGGATTAGCGAACCTTCCGTGCAAGAAATAGTTCACCTTTCTCACTGCATAGGAGGAGACTGACAGGTTCAGAGGAGGAACTGGACATCCAGACTTGAGGTTTCCGTCACCCATGATAAGAGATCGGGTATTATCGAGTGGATCTGACGAGATGTATTGAAGAGCAAACAACAAATAGGGAAGTACTCGCTTAAGTTTCTCCTCAACAATTTGAAGGGGGTTCATATTTATATGCTCTGTACAGTTCCCTCAAATGCTAGGAGACATTTCGATCGAGCGATGAATCGGACGAATTCAACCACGGCGAATGGGAGGCGCAGGTAAGGCAACTTGTTGATAGTTTGCAAAATTGCGAACCACAAAACTCGTCGAACAGCACCCCCCCTTCCGCACTCAATTGATGATCTTGTGAGGACTTGCTCCTTCCCTTCAAACGCCAATGGAAACCTGAACACTGAGAGTTTAGTAATTAAGTCGTTCTTCGCCTGGACCAATTAAGCGCTCCCAACATGCACCAAGCCGTACTGCAGTACACAATGGGCCGGTTGGGATTGGGAACAGTGCAAGGCGAACGCAGAGTTTGTCCTGCATAGACAAAACGGCTTGACTGGAGTGCCGGCTCCAAATTGCGCCTCGTAGTACTCAAGGAGGCGGCGCACCTGACTGAGAGGAGACTCGGAAGTAGCCTTACATCATTAAAAGCCGTATGTCGAGCTGCCATTCTAGTCAAAAAAACACTCGAAATTTGTTTTCGGAACGTTGAAAAGCTAGCTTATGAGGCATAACAAGTTGAAGAAACAGTAGCCCAAAATTTCTTCTGCTTCTCAAAAGCTACCAAGTTTGGCTACACACAAGACACATCCCTCCTCTGAAAAGTGCCGCTCTTCACATTTGCAGTTCGTAATTCTGCGCAGCACAGATGCAGATTTTCCAGTATACTGTATAGCGTGCCATGGAGCACGTTCCCGCAACGGCCCGTGAGGCGTATAAAATCCACGTAGCACTCAAATGGGGTCTGGTACAGGCCCCAGCTGATAAAACATTGCTGACGAAAATATTCTGTCAGGCATTCAGAGTTGGCCTGAATTTCTGGGAGAGACCCGAGACATGGGACAAGCTCTGGTACGTTGGCCGCACTCCTCTTGCTGCAAGATTATGTAGGTAGGTGTAGAGAAAGCTACCAACAATACAGACGAATAATTGCTGGGAATTTGAGGTGGTGTTATCTCAAATGGGGTTTCCCGATTGCATATATCTTGGCTTAGTTGCCTTAAATCCCTAGCATGCTGTGAGTGGTGACTGCTAGCTTGACCTGGAGTTACCATAATTAAGGTGTTGGAGTGATAATTGCAATTGGCGATAGCATCAAAAACCAGGGGCGCAGTAGTGGCCCGATGACCTATTGTTCGTGAACGCAGCATTTCAATATATTTTGCAATGCGCCCGAGAGGTATGCTTTTCTGACTGACTTACTGCGTGATCGGCAGCACGTCTGGACTTCACTTGTACGACTGAACGTGGAACTTGCCTTGCGCTGTCTGTCAAGTCCACATGCATGCGTCGTACCGTGCAAAGAGATGATTTACCCAACCCAGCTTTCCAAATGGTTCCTCAACCCCTGGTGCCTTGCTGTAGTCCTCGAAACTTGACATTTGCTTCAGAATCGAGCCGCCTCCTCCGGATGGGTGTCCTTTTCCGCGATGTACGGAGATGTCGATGGTGACACTATTGGATCCAAGTTCTGGAGTGACCGTGCCCTCTCTCGTCATTTCGACCGTCAACGTGCAACTGTACAGCTGGAGGCGATTTGCATGCGTGGATCTTGCATGGCATACGTCGTTTGGCGAGGTTGGTCATGGTGTTGTAGAAGTGGATGTGGAGATGTGGATTCCCATACCTAATTGTACATTGAAGAGGATGAGAAGGGTGCCATTAAAAATCCAAAGCTTTCCCCGTGATCTTCATAGACGATTTCATTAAACTCTCACGTCAGCTATCAGCCAAATCGTATGTTCACCGTGCGTTCAAACCCCTTAATTAGTCCTATGGACAAGTTTGTTTACCAGTACTACAGATAAATCTGAATCTTGTAGTATCACGTGCGATATATCACGTTACCCCTTTTCGTTTTACGCAGAATTCATTCACATCCTTGGTGTCCTCTCCTCCGGGAAAATGGATAAACGGTAAAATGAAACCCCGTCTGCGTCACCTACCAATATTTAATTGTATCCTCTTAGCCTTGCGTATGTAAATCCGTTGTATTCAAGACCATAGGAATTATTGTGTGGCATTTCTTCAATTCTGGATATTTGTGTATTTCAGATTCTGCGATGCGGCTGTCTTCCTCATATCTCACTCAACGAGTCACGTCATATGCCGATATGAACTTTAGGGCCCCGTTACATTAATTTCGAGCGGATTGCGGGGAGAACCTTGAATTTTGAAATAACCCCTCAGTTGTTTTGCCGTTACGCGACTTCTTATACCAAGTATATATCGGCAACGTCGGACCTCCTATAATTTTCACCCACGTAACTTCTGCTACTTTCTATTCCCTCTACTTGTTTCTAATTGTGTTATTTCACGATGATATTACCACGGGCATATGTTCTGGTCACTAGTCTTTTGGCTCTACTTGAACCAGTTATTTCAATCCCATTAACGAACGAAACTTACGCACCTGTGGTAGATCTGGGGTATTCACAATATCAAGGTGTATCTTTAAGCTCAGGGGTTGACCAATACCTGGGGATACGCTTCGCTGCACCACCTCTCGGTGATCTGAGATTCAGAGCTCCAAGCCCACCTCCACCAGTTTCTGGGGTTCAAAATGCTACAGAGGTTGGCCTTGTCTGCGTATTTCAGTTTATGGTTTTAATGGGATTTAGTTTCAACCTATATGCTACGCTTTGGGGGCTCCGCCCGGCGGGGGTAGTACGAGTGAGTCAGAAGACTGTTTGTTTCTAAATGTGTGGAGTCCGACATCGGCTACTGCAAAGTCGAAATTGCCAGTCTGGGTGTTTATTCAGGGAGGGGGATATACTCAAAATTCGAATTTTAACTACAATGGATCTACTGTCGTAGAGAAGTCGGGGCAGAATATTGTGTTTGTGAACTTCAACTACAGGGTTGGAGCTTTTGGTTTTCTGGCGAGTGAGAAAGTCAGGCAGGACGGAGATCTAAACGTGGGTTTACTTGATCAGAGAAGTGTCCTAGAATGGGTACAGTCACATATCGAACAGGTAATTACTATTTTGCTTCAATCGAATGTCAGGTGCTAAAATTGATTCCAATTAGTTTGGGGGGGATCCAAACCATGTGGTTATACACGGTGCTTCAGCTGGAGCTGGTTCTGTCGCGCTTCATCTTTCTGCATTGTAAGTTTGACATTCCCAAATTGGAGGGCTTTTTCTCAACCTTACTAGTGGCGGCCGCGATGATGGCTTGATTGCAGGAGCCATTGGCCAATCTATCTTCTTTCCAACACAACCTCAGGTTGCAGATCTTGAATGGCAGTTTGAAAGATATGCTACGAGTGTTGGATGCGCTGAGACAATCGATACCGTGTCATGCCTCAGATCACAAGATTCTTCTACCCTCCAAATGGCAAATATTGCCAGTCCATACCCTGGGAAAAGCGGAGCACCATTATTCTACTACACCCCTACAATCGATGGCAGTTTCATCCAAGATTATCCCTATCGATTGTTTGAACAAGGGAAATTCATCAAGGTTCCAACTATGATAGGAGGTATGCATCCTTCTTCCAAAATTCGGACAAGCTAATTTTCGTCCGAAACAAGGTGATACAGATGAAGGATCCTACTTCGGCGCAAATGCTTCTTCTCCTGCCGAAGTGGCTGCATTTATGGAAAACAATTATCCAAGATTGACATCTTCAGACACGGATGCCATCAATGCAGTGTATCCTGTGATGGCACCACTACCCCAGCACAATGCTTATTTCCTATCAGCATCTGCAGCCTATGGAGAAGCCACGTTCACATGCCCAGGTAACTACATCTCAAATTTGTCTGCAATGAACGACCAAACAAAAATATGGAATTACCGTTATGATGTATTATCAGTTGAAAACATCGAGGCTGGCCTTGGGGTTCCTCATACCTTCGAGATACCTGCAGTATTTGGCCTTGGAAACACCAGGGACGACATCGGATCCAGTAGTTACGGCACCTACAACGCAGACGTCATCCCGATAATGATGAACTATTTCATAAGCTTCATCAGAGACTTGAATCCCAACACGTACAAATACTCAGCAGCACCAGTTTGGGAAGATTTTGGAGATCCAACATTAGAAGGACGTCGACTGCTTTTTCAGACTAATTTAACCCAGATGGAAGAGATACCAAAGGAACAGGCTCTCAGGTGCGAATTTTGGAAAGAATTGGCAATCACAATGCAACAGTAATAGGGAAGAATGAACGTGATTATCAGGTTTCCGAGTTGCTAGGTAATGAACGAGAATCAAAAGTCGACATCCTTCAGGGAGTTCGCTAGCCACATTCTCCTTCAACATCTCAACGCTTCTGTGTATCTTCCCACGCTGACTTCTCAAGTCTCTCGGCAAATGTGAGGTTGTCGTGTGAGACTTCGTATGCCCATCTTCCAAGCTGAATGCCTTCTGTAGATTGTTGTTGAGCCGTGGCATCATTGTTGTCATTGGTGTTGTCTGGTGCAGCTTTTTTACCGGAAGATGATTTACTGCAATTTAACTCGGTTATTTTCCCTTGCTCTATACAAGACGATGGGGTCTTACTCTTTTTTGCTGCCGCTGGCATGGCCTTTCTTATGGCTGTGGTGGCTCGGCATGGTTGCTGCGAAGGCTGTATCGAAAAGGTGGTGGAGGATGAAATGTCTTCTACCGAAGCTCGATGACAGGAATGGAGCCTTTGAGAAAATCTTCAAAGCGCCCGTTTTCTCAGATTGGCAGACAGAATATCTTGAAAAAGAAGATAAGTAATTCCTATGAATGGGCAAACGCTCGTATTTAACACCTTTTCAGACATTTCAGGAACACGTCCATCTACCTTCCATACAATTTATCGAATGGAACATTGGGGCAGATTGCTGCAGAAGCTGAGGATTACGTTCTCCCAGAGCAACTGGGTGGTGCTCAACCCGGGGAACGTTTGAATAAACTACTGTCAATCCTGATTTGGGGCCTATCACCAGTGCCACATTCCTGCATCAAAATTGCGCAACGTGGCGAGTTACTACTCTGTAGCAACTTTGGGAACCGATCAAAGGTTCCTCACACTCTCTAGCCAAATGAAGTAGGCCAGATAACGAGGCTGATAACCCACAGACTGAAGATTATCTCATCTGCAAGTCATCCGCATGCCACACGATAGATGGCTTGTCGAACAAGTGGATGGTTGGGGGTTAGTGTCATAAGAGGCCCATTGTGGATATTTCTCTCATACTCTGTATGAGCCATCTTTCCAAATCTGGCAACTTAAGACCCCTACACGCAAGCATTCGCGTAGCCAGTTTCTTCGGCTATTTAACCCCATTGGGCGACCGATTCATTCTGCACAGTATGCACAGCTTTATGTAACATGCACAGCTTTATGTAACATGCACAGAGAGTAGGGATGATTTCCTGGCCTATTGGCCTTTCACAGTAAGATTACACAGCCTACTTTCAAAGCGCTTAGGTTGCGCCGCCCACGCTTTTTGGCCCCTTATCCTTCAACGACGCGGCTATTTTCCCTGGCGGCACGCGCTTCAATGCACGCCTGACAGTATCTTACAATGTAAGAACTACTTTTGTGTTTTCAGCCAATAGAATCTCAGGCGCTTAGACACGGAAAGACCTGTCTTCGGTCTTCGGTATCTGGGTGATATTCTCGACGATTTAAGAAGATGCTGGTCCAACGACCGCCTCCCGTCATGGTTCAAAACTAATCACGTGATTTATGTTTCCTGTCCCCAATTCTGCAGACGACCACACCACTTCATTCATTTGCTAGCATTGAAACATGACAGCCAGCAATAAAAGAGTCGTCCTATAATCTCACACGTATATAAGCTGCAGGTTAGAGGCCCCTTGGGCAAAAGCCACGAGGGCTGGAGTTCGTATTGGGGGTTTCGCGTAGAATATAGAGCCACAAAAGAACCCCAAAAGAAGAACTTTACACAGGAACCTTTCCGGAATGAGATAATTTGACGGATCAACTATGCGTATGTGAAATATTTATCTGCAGGGCGGCAGCTCCGATGACTTTTCGAGATGTGCAGCTCAGCGCCATCAACAAGGGATGAATGCATCTGTCCAGATTCTTCTCGCCAACACAGGCCAAATTCTCAGGTTCCCGCGTAGATGCAGCAAGTGGTTGCTAGAGCTGTCTCATGTAAATTTGTCTTCCCCCATTTTCCTCCACTTCCCCCTCATCAAGTTGAGGCGTAGTGGGCGGATAATGGGCCTCCGAAATACACGACAAGCATGTGAGAGCTAGTCCAAGCAGTAAGAGTCGTATCGTGATTTCTATTACTGGCAGTTGTATTTCAATAATCACTACCTCTAGCCTGCAAGCGGGAATATCCGTTCTCATCATCTCGGCAAATTTGATACTAGCCTCAAGCACTTCAAGTCATGGCGAATGTTGGCTTGTATCGATTATCAATCTGGGTTATAATGACCATCATGCAATATCGTAACATTTTACTGATATTGATTAGAGACCTCGATTACCTTCGAGCACCACATATGCGTGGTAAGTGTTGTGTCATTAAGTCAACATCTTGTCATTTCAGTTCTTGGAAAAAACGGGTCTTCAATAGGATGATAATTCGGTCAACTTGCATTCAGAATCAGCTAATAATTGAAATGGAGATACAAAAGACGCAATGAAATCTCATGCAGAGAAACGGAATTTCCCTCCCAATCCTTACGGCAGCAATTCCTGAAACCGCGTCGGCCCCCGTTTCCTCGCTTGGGGTCGGACCACCCAATTTGCCAATCACCAATCAATGGTCAAGTTTTCAGCAACTCCTCCCTTCTTGACTTCTCGAGTCTCTCGGCAAGAGTAAGGCTATCTTTGGATGTCTCGTATAGCCCTGACGGTCATGGTCATGTCAGTGTTTGGTCCAGCTCTCACGCAGATGAAGGAAATTGTAACACCTTTGGGAGGTATAAGAGGAATCTTATCAAGTGTGATAACAAGGCTTTACTTACAGCGTTGAAGTTGCACGCCCCCAAAATGTGATTGTCTCTCGCATGGTGTATTGGTCTTGTGAGGTAAGTGGGAAGGCTGCATCGGAGAGCTGAACTCGAGGTAAGCAAACACTATCCGGTTTGTGAAGTGAAAGAGATCTTACGCGTCTTCTGTCGATTCCTTAGCTGTAAGGTCCTTTCGAGAAGTGTTCGCTGGTGACTTAGCAAGTGTTGATAAGGTTGGTAATGAGATTCTGCCAAGTGAACTTTTAAGCGAGTGATCGGTGATAATAAGGGTTTACTCACTCATCGGCGCTTCCGTTCAGTGCAATATCGGAACAAGTACAGAAGGAGTGCTGAAGCGAGGGGCTTTTGGTGGGGGTGTTGCACATGGTATCGGACTCTTCGGGCATTTTGGGATGGAATATCCCTTTTTGTTGGCTGCGGCCTAGTCTGCAGGGGTTTAGGACTAGTTTTTTTCTTTCAAAAATACATCAGATCAACTCAGACAGTGACTTTCACTTCATTCAAAACTAAAAGGATAGCAAGGCTCTGTCGCAGTATTTATAATTTTTGGAGTCGTCCATTCTCAATTAACACACTTGGGCTGAGAATTACACGACATGATGAATGGGGTTTTGGAGGCATGGATGGGAATGCACTCCGCCATATCGATGTTGATGCATGGGAATTTCTACCAGACATTGACATTTTACGATCTGCTAGGGTCCCAACCAGCATAACTCGATCGCCACCACAGCCCTCTTTCATACGAAAATCTCACCTGCAGACCGCCACGAGTAGCGGGAACATGCAGCAAGCTCATGCGTGGTTTTCCGAACCGAAGAAGTGGGGTTTTACCGACTGTTCGGCTTCTCGCTTGGGCTAATGATGGAGTCTTCGGGCCGTGTTTTATCGGGATTTGGGATTTCGGGAGTGCGATTCTCGGAAGCGGAGAAATCCGCCATGTCGAATTGCTCGTCGGTATATGTTCTGTGACGATATTCCTTGCAGGGGTTTCTGCTAAGAATTATCGAAATTAATGAAATATTGCCAGAAAGAGAGGCCATGTTGCATTGATTCAAGACACGAGAGCTCTTTCTGATTTAGGGGGGAATGGAAGTTATATATTCTAAGGGTTGTAGGATAGCCTGCGTTCGAAATAGGTTGAGTTGAGTAGCGGACCGACTTAACTTAACTCGTACATTTTGCTCCTTCAACTCGCCAAGCAATCGAGTTGAGTTGAGTACTGATTGAGTAGTGTGGAGGAATCCGGGCCGAGCCCTTGGATTAGATTTAGCCGGCCCACTTACATACACCAGCATACGACCACACGGTAAGCGAGGAAATAACCGAGCGCATGAGAGTCAGATATTTAGCAATAAGTGCTTCTAGCGAACGGTACTTGGCTAGAGGGCTAATGTTGTCCCACAACATAGGAATAGGCTCTTAAAAGAGAACCTTGAGGTATTGATAAGATTGCAAAGCAAGGGGCCTTTTGTAGACAAGGACAACTACAAGGAAATGCTATTAAAAGACGTCGCATTTAAGAACCGTTATTTTGCACTTTACTATTCATTGTAAACTTTTCAAATAATACTCGAGTAGTCAAGTCCACTACTCATACTCAATTCAACTCAACTCCTGAGTAACTCTGAGTAATACTCGAATTATAGAGTAATTTGTTCGAACGTTGAGGATAGCTTATATTTTAGCAAAATTCAGTTCACTCTGTCACTTCCGTGCAAATTGAGAAGAAATTTTATTCTTCATCCTATTTATTCGTTTCTATGATACAAAATAGCGAGTCTAACTTTCATGGTTTGGATATAAGTTATCATATCCTTGAATCAGGGGATGCGACAACTCAACACCTGTACGCGGTGCATCCTACGAACCTCTAGCTAGGGCTCGCTACCCTAGTCTAGAGAGCTAAGATTGAGTTACAACGATGGAAATAGTGGTGGTCGTCGCGATCGGC
>UNPT01000104.1:0-137953 GCA_900536445.1 Hymenoscyphus occultus | reverse complement strand
GCTGGATCACAAGACGGCGTACTAGATTTTGTCTAATAATGGAAAACGGGTGGAAGGCATGCGAATACGAGATTTTACTATGCGAAATTGCGAATCCCTCCAGCAATTTAACAATATATTTACAAGCATTTCTTTATGTTCGTGATTAAGTATACTTGTTGGCTTCAGAGTATATAATAATTAAGTCTTTATAGTGATATGTTGTTTTGTGGTTACGTAATAGCTTTCCGACCAATTAGAGAATTAAGGAGTTTTGGATTTTTTGTACACCCGCTAGCGAGCCGGCGGTCCTAGATTTAAATAATTAATAACTCAACAACCAACGGTCGGAAATGCCTGAATTAAATGCTAATATTATTAAAAAATTGCGAAGTAATAGATCCAAGATTGAATAGTATTTTTAATTGTTAGTTGTATAGAACCGCCGGCTTGGTGTCGCCAACCTTTCCAGCGGGAAGGTAAAAAATCGGAAAAAGGAAATTAATCTAAAACTCCTTAATTCTCTGATTGGTCGGAAAAACTCTTACTAATCACACCTTACTATAAGGATTTATTTATTATATACTCTGAAGCCAACAAGTAATTGTGTTTTGTAACTGCTCCTTATCCACGATTGCTTGAATTATACTTACTCGTAATTAGGCATTTAATATTTTTTAGAATTTTCGCCTCTTCACCATTCATACCGTAATTCTTGACTTGGTTTAAAACATCAAATATCGTGTGCGACAAACCTTTTTGCCATGAGAAGCTTCGGCCCGATTTCAGCGCAAATCTGAATCCGAAACTTCCTTTGTAAGCATGAACTTGACGTCAGAGAAGCGTATATCTTAGACGAACAGGAAGACTTGCGAATAGCTTTTATAATGAAAATTTCAGCACAGCAATCTGTTCACTGAACACCGAGGCTCATTACAATGTTATCTCATACTTCGCATCTCCTTTCCAGTATGAAAGTAGTCATTCCAAAAAGAGTAGACTTCTGAGTTCAACTTCTAAAGTTCTAAAGTAACTGATATTTCGGGGCAGTATTCTATAGGTAGTTATTTACCGGCATACAAATAATTTGGAGTACTAGTTTTCGGTAGGGCTAGTCACGGTAAATTTAAAGAGGGAAAACCTAGAGAATAGAGCCTTTCTAGTGAATTTGATACGAAGTATTTTATGTTAATTACCTAAACTACAAGTATGCCCTCTTACGCTCCATTCTTTGTACTCCCTTACGTATGTCATATATATCTACTCTCGCGAGCTCTATCGTAGCTCCTTCCTCCTATGCATTTTTTACAAATACTCTCCTTATTCCTGTAGTTATTAGATACTTACTGTTGTAGTCTTTCTAGCTATAATGTTGTACTTTTATAAGTAAAGGTTGTGACTTTTTAAGTAAAAGGGAAGAGAAGGTCGATGTAATAGTAATAACAGGTAAGAGTAAACAATTGTTAGCGTAATACGTGCCTAATAGGCTAGCCTTTTCAGGAAGGTAGTGATCGGGCGCTAGTAATAAGCGATATTCGTATAACTTAAATATTTTTTCTTGCTCCTTGCTCCTTGCTCCTCCTTCTTTCCTAAACATCATACTATATAAACCCTATACAACCGCGAGTCTACGCAGCAGTAAGGATGCGACAGTGGGGCTGCGGCGAGAGTAAGAGTAGCAGGTAGTATACACGTAAGTGATTAAATGAGGTTAATGATCTCTTATGCAAGGTAAGGACTTGGGGATATAGGCACAGTGGCACCAGCAGCAGTGAATGGATAACTTACTTACGATTACCTCGTTTACGACCTAAATTTACACTCAGAATGCCGTAAGTAAATCATTTTGTGTAGCGAAGCCAACTAATTCGCAATTTTGTGAAAGGAAAAGTATGCCGCAAACAGCTATTATATTATGGCAACTTCTCATGGTTCCAATTCTTGGAAAATAAATGGTTTTACCCTCTAATTGTAAATCTTTTAGAAGTTTTATTGAGAGTGTAAATTTTCTTTCCGCCAGGAGGTATTATTGGTCTAAACTTCTCAGGCCCCTTTTATGGGGCGTTACCGTTGGAGACTTATCCGAAATTTCTCTGCAAATGATTGGCCCATGTCGACAGTCAGCCAATCAGATATAAATACTTTCTCCATTTTATTTGGTTGCATCCCGAGGTTCGCTCCATTTCTTATCGCTCTAACGGTAAACATCCTGATCTAGACCTCCCACTTTCCCCATCTTTGTGCGTTATGTCTTCTCCCAGAAAGTTTGTAGGAATTCCCCCATCCCTTCTGCTATCAACAAAGCTTAATGGCGGATGAGAATCCGAGACCCTCGAAAAGAGCACGAAAATCTTGCTCTCGATGTCGATCTAGAAAACAAAAATGTCATGGGTTTCCTGTTTGCGCAAACTGTGCGAGCGCGAAAGAAGAATGTATACAACCTCCTTCTGCAATCGAGGAATATAATAGGTGCGCAAATTTTTGCACTTCAGTGACTTGAAAAAAGAATTTTGGCTCACACTGTGTCAGTGGTCCAAACCAAGCCCTCCTTGAAAGGATATCGATATTAGAAGCGCAACTGGCAGCATATACAGACAGCTCTCCAGATGCGCGCACTACCCCTCAACAGATCCTCGATCCGTGCCTCATGGCCTCACCAATTGGAAAGGAAGGGCCAAAGAAGAACAATATTGCAGAAATTGTTGGCTTTATCAGTCTCGGTGGAGATGGCGCATATGTTGGATCATCAAGTGGCTTCTCTTTGGCCACCCATCTCGGCCAGATGGTGCAGGCCACGGTATGGAATAAGGCCCTGGCTTCTACTGTTTCCCAGAGCCAGCCCAAGGCTATGACTATAGCAGATCTAAAGAGGAACAGTTCCGGGCCGCCCAATGATGCCATTGGCGACAGAATTCTAGATACCTATCTCACCCGGGTCCATCTCCGATATCCATTTTTGGAAAGAACCGAAATCCTGGAACGACATGCAAATCGATTTCAGCAGAACAATTCCCCACCTCAAGATCAATATGGAACCTTCAAAATCTATATGATATATGCAATTGGAGCTACGATGTTGAAATTGACCGAGCAGTATGACTACACGCCTCCTGAGAACTTTTTTATGACTGCTCTACAGTATATTTCTGCTGCACGTGAGTCGCACTCTGTTCATAATATCGAAGCCATGACTCTTCTTGTGCTGTACAATTTACGCTCTCCTTCAAATTCGGGTATCTGGTACATGATCGGTTTAGCTATTAGAACATGTATCGACTTGGGATTGCACCGTGAAGCATATTACAGCACTCTGTCTCCTTACGAGGGCCAATTGAGGAGAAGATTATTTTGGACCGTTTATTTTTTGGAGCGAGTCATTGCAGTTTCTCTTGGACGGCCTTATAGTGTAGCGGATCGAGATATTGATGTTGCAATGCCTATCGAGATTGATGATACAGTCAGAGATAACAATTTGATTGCTCGAACTGTCGCCGCCTCCCACTCTCCCACATTTCAGTCTTCAAAGCCATCATCGAATATTACTATGGCGGTTCAATGCTTTCGACTCAAACGTTTGGAGTCACATATCCAAGAGAAGATATACCGAGTGGATCGCCCAATTTCAAGCCTCATCACAAAAATCAATCCCATTTTAAAAATGTTGGAGGGTTGGCATAGAGCTCTTCCACCATCCTCTCCTTATGAGAGTGATTATCTCGGAATGCATTACTACAAGGCAGTTCGTCTACTGTTGCAGCCATTTTTGACCATTCTCCCACCAACGGACCAGCGCATTGCCCTGTGTTTACAGGCCTCCGGACAATTGTGCCAAATATTCAAACGTCTACATCAGAGAGACAGTTATGGACATTCCTTTATAGCTCTTCACTCGGTTTTCATCGCAGGTGTGACTATGTGGTGGGTTGTGCTTGCCCTGCTCCGAGTCCAATGGCTAATCTATCAACAGTTATTGTCTCTTCATATCTCCAAATCTTTGGACATTTGCGGTTTCTAACGATCTCCGGGCTTGTTCTAGTGCCCTTTTTGTAATGGCTGAACGCACACCTGTCGTGAAGAAGTACCGAGATGCACTTGAAAATGTGATTGGAGCAACAATGGAGTTCCTCGCGCAAGCACCTTCAACATCAAAAATCGACCTTGATCATGATCCCGCATTATTATCTTCTGAACCAAACGGTGCAACGGCCGATAATCCTGGTCTCTCTTCGTCTTCTCCCAGATTTATGAGTGCACCTACAGAAAGTTATCTCCGCAGCAAACCTCGAAATGGGGATATGAACCAGCCCGGAGATCTTTCAGGATTGTATAATTCTTCTGTCAAGGACTCGAATTCGGACGCTTTTGAGTATATGCCCTTGACCCATAATTCTCCTGGAGCTGCAGCGAGAGTTGAGGGTAGGGCAGGGGAGCTGGGACAAATGGATGCCGAATGGTTGTTGAGTCTGTGTGAAGGGGATGGTTTCAACTTGCAGATGTTGAATGAAATGATGAGGTTTGAGCCTAGTTTGGGTGCTTGATTAAGGAGATATATGGAATGCCCTTATATTTATCAGAATAATTATAATCGAGCTCGCCAATTTTGCCCCTCTACTGTGGAACTTTCTTTCCTACTCCAATCTCCATACCAAAAAAGTGGCGGGACATCTTTCCTCGCACAATACCTGACCTCGCTAAATTCGCGAATAACCGAGCCCGAAGCTTTCCGATGTCTCCAAGAAAATTCGTGCATCAAAATAAAAGTTCTCTTCAGAAAACCTTATTACAAAAAACAGCAGCAAAAAAAAAAGCAACGCACGATACTGGGGAGATTTGAGTTGCTCTTTTCCCCAGATTTTGGCCACGACCTAAGCTCGAATTTTTACCGCCCACCCTCAAAAAGAAAAGGACAAAAAAGTAGCAATGTATAGTAAACCGACCCTGGGAAGATTCGAACTCCCAATCTTTGCAGGGTTCTAAACCGAAATGCAACGCCTTAACCATTAGGCCACAAGGCCACTTGTGATTGGATGATTCGGTTGTGGCTATTTGGAATTAGATAATGTAAAATTTCCACTCCGCGAGTGTGGGTCGATGGTGGAGTCGGTTCGGATTCGGAGGCTTCTCGGAGCGATTTCGCAGTTGAACTCACTCTGTAAACGCTCTTCACGTCCTCACTTCAAATAATTTCAATTAGTCACTTGAATGCTTCGAATTAACGAAATATCTCAGCAGAATGACCGCAGGAACCACCCAGAATGATTCCATGCAAAATACAAAATACATATTCTACTTCCATACTCTTTTCCAGCGCATATCTCGGTAATATGTACTGCAAGTTTTACGACCGAAAATGTGCAGTTCTCAGCGGAGTTACCTTAACCCCACTAGTGCTGCATAAAGATTCAGCAGCTGAACAAGCCAATGGAAATATGCGCCATACAAGTATTGCGTACTTGAAAAAATCACGGCGTATAATTTGCCCGAATAGTAAGCCAGATGATACAGACCTTTGTTCACTGTGACGCTGCTACTCGTACAAAGAGGGTAATGTCCTTTCCCGTTCCTGTTGAGAATGCACCTAGGTAGGGACCGGGGAAAGTAAGCGCCGTTTTCCCGGCCCTCTACACTATTACTACTCTTGTGACACCGAATATTTTTTTTGCTCTATCCCCAAAACACATTTTTTAGCATTGTGCTTGTGTGACCTCCAAAGCTTCTGGGCGACCTGGAAAATCTTGTCGCAATGGAGAAAGTCGAAAGCCACCATGAAAGCCCGAAAGCCGATCCGACTTCTGACTTGAAAGCTGAAGAGCACTCCCTGGAGGCAAACGACGAGAAGTCACGAGAATTCGCAACTACCTCTGTGGACTCGGGTGGAGATAACGTCAAGAAGACAAAGGAGTCAGAAGTGGAGGAATGGGAGTATGTCACTGGCTTCAAACTTGTTGCTGTGATTTCAGTGATAACATTGGCCTGTTTTATCCTGTATGTGGCATTCTCAACCCCCTTTTGAACGCGACAGGAGAATTGTCTGACTCAGATCCGGATAGGTTACTCGACACTTCCATTGTTGCAACGGTAAGCGAAAACTCTACCCGGTCCGCGTGTGTATGCTAAGTTCAATAGGCTATTCCCAAGATCACTGTTGATTTTCACAGTCTCAATGATGTAGGTTGGTATGGGAGCAGTTATCTTCTTGCTACGTAAGTCAAAGACATCTTTCGCGACAAGTCATATGCTAATTGATGTCGTTTTTCACAGTTGCGCTCTCACTCCAATGAGCGGGAAAATTTATGCGAGATTTAGCACAAAAGTCAGTTATTATAAAGTCCCACTTGGCACCTATTTTGCTAAACCAGCTTAGTATATGTATGTGTGTTTTACGGCTCTCTTCAGTCTTGGGTCTTTGATATGTGCTCTTTCGAACTCTTCAAACATGTTTATCATCGGTAGAGCTATTGCTGGAATTGGAGGCTCCGGATTGATAAATGGTTCCCTCACTATACTTTCTGCTTGTGTGCCTTTGGAAAAACGACCTGGTAGGTCTTTTGGGTTACGGTCAAAGGGTCATGCTAACTGTCATAAGTGTACATGGGGTTTTTGATGTCTTGTAAGACCAGTTCCCAACAATTCCTAGAAGAAGACTAATATTGTAGTCGCGCAACTTGGCATTATGCTTGGACCGCTCATCGGAGGAGCGTTGACGGAACATGCAACCTGGAGATGGTGTACGTTTAACTCCCGGTGCAAGTAGACTCCATACTGAACAAGTCCTAGGCTTCTGGATAAATCTTCCTCCCTCCGCACTCACAATCCTCATCCTCTTCCTTATACACGTTCCAGACCAAACGGCAAAGAGGACAGAGAGAACAAGCATAATAGATACACTAATGCTCCTCGATGTTCCCGGCTTTCTTCTTTTCGCACCCACCTCAATCATGTTCCTTCTCGCACTTGAATGGGGTGGCACAAAATATCCTTGGGGAAGTGCAACAATCATTGGACTATTTTGTGGAGCTGCCGGAAATTTGGCTATATTCATGGCTTGGGAATACAAGAGAGGGGACGATGCCATGGTTCCTTGGTCAATGATTCGTCAAAAAGTTGTGGCTTGTTCTTGTGGTGTTAACTTCTTCTTCTTCGCGGGACAGATCATACTTTCTTACTACCTTGCCCAGTATTTTCAAGCCGTCCGAGGAGTTTCCCCAACGCTAAGTGGAGTTTACTTACTCCCAGGAATCATGAGCCAGATGGTGCTTGCGATAGTATCCGGAGTACTGGGTAAGTTGAAATATCTGATTTGTGATTTTAGATCAAGACTGATTGTGTTACCGTAGTGAGCAAGATGGGCTACTACTTACCTTGGTCTGTTGCCAGTGGCGTCTTGGCAACTATTAGCTACGGGCTCATCAGCACATTTGATCCGGATAGCTCAACTGGCATGTGGGTGGGCTATCAGATTATCGGTGGTATAGGAAGAGGTTGTGGAGCGCAAATGGCAAGACATCATCCAACTCCTCTGTTTCCAACTCGCTAACACGACATCCCAGGCCCTCCTCGCAATCCAAAACTCTGTACCCCAACAAGATAAAATCCCAATCGGAATGGCACTCGTCACCTTCTCACAAATGTTTGGTGGTGCTCTCTTTTTAAGCTTCGCGCAAACCGGGTTCTCTTCTGCCATGCAAAATACACTTAAAGAATTCGCTCCGGAAGTAAGTGCATCAACAATCGCGAACGCTGGAGCTCTGGGATTCAGAGCTGTCGTTCCGCCGTCTTCGGTAGCTGGAGTTATTCAGGCTTACAACAATTCTATCAACCAAGTATTTTATATCGCTGCTGGCTGTGGTTTTGGTTCATTTCTTCTATCCTTTGGGATTGGGATGAAGAGTATTAAGAAGGCGAAGGTGGTTGAGCCGGCGGCTTAGATTTGGGAATTATTCATTTCCAAGTTTCGTTCCATGGTCAAACTCGAGGAGATCTCGAGAGTGTAATTTGTACTACTGTATACTTGCAGAAACGCCGTCAGTCTTCTGACGTTGTTTCATATATTTTGGGCTTTTGGGGAACTGCAGCAGTTCATTGGTGTTTGGATATATACTAGTCTAGATCACAGCATAGGAAGGCGTCTCTACTCATAGAAATGGATGATGGTATTTCACAGGGGACTTGATCTTGCAGGAGATTTCTAATAAATATACTGTCCCAGGTTACAAGTACAAGATTCGTAAATTTTAGTTGGAAACCCGTATACGTAAAGCATAGATGAGTTGCCAGCTCTTACATAATGGCATTTTGAAGTCATTACTTAATAAAAATGACTACAGTTTACCGTATGCGAGGTATTACGTAGATACCACCGACAATTTAGAGATTATTCATATTCCAGCACTCACTGATCACAATTCGAAGCGAAATCGCACGTGCATTAAAGGACTGTGGATCAAAGATTTCATTGATATCGTAAATGCAGAGCTGCTGAAGAATTTATCTCCTACAACATTGAGTATTCCGAGATGCCTGATTTTGTGGTTGTTTAGGCGAATGATGCAATAATTTCTTGCTTTTTCCCATTGACAACCCTTGAAAATGCAACGACAACGCCCTAAAACAATGTTACACATAATACATATTGTGATATATGCCCTTAGACTTTGTAGAAGCAAAAGGCAACATAGAAACTAGCCGCTTCCATTTCTTCGTCACTGACAAGGAGCGGGCCTCGGCCTCTTTCCCGGACCCCCATACGCTCACTTAATGGGCCAAGTTGGGGGTCGTCCTTTTCAGCCTCCCAGATCTCATCAAAGCCCTTGTGATATTGCATCTCGAGGTTGTAATCTTCGGCAAGCTGACGGAAGATTCCCCATGGGACTACATATTCCGGTACTTCTTCAACGGCCTCGTGAAGAAAATAATTGTACTTTTGGCCAAATGGTGGTCGGAAAATGCCATCTGCTGGTGTTGGTCCAGGAAATCGAACTTGGTAGATATTGTTACCCCACTCGCAAGTTTCCTCTGCCTCACCTTCCTCACGCTCATCCTCTGGGTTCACTTGAACGGTAGCCTCTCCATCTTCGGCAGGTTTATCTCCTTCTGGTTTTGGTGCCATGCGAGCGTTGAATTGGCGAACCTTCTCACTAATAACAGCCGAGTTGGGTATACAGCCAATCAATCGACCTCCTTTCTTCAGTGCACCCGAGACATTTTTCAGCATTTGCCTTGCCTTTGCCTCGCTCTCAAAAGCATAATGCAAACAGAACATCATGCTGACAACATCAAAACCACCACCATCAAATCTGGCAGGACCCCCTGAGCCGGAGAATCCAACTTCTTGCACGATTGGTATGTCGGCTATAGATTCTCCGAAGCAATCCTTGGGATACAGCTCTGCATGGAATAAGTCCGGTTGTGGTCTGTTATTTTGATAGCCTCGTCCCCCCCGGCCTCCACGCCCACCCCTCCCGCGATCTTTCATTTGCCTATATCTGTCTTTGGCCTGGTCAATTGAAACATCTGCTGGATCGAGACCAACATAAAGCGCAACCTTCTGTGGTGCTTGTTGCCATTTTCCCAAATCCCCTCCCTTTCCACAGCCAAGGTCGAGAACCAGTAATCCTTTTGGGGTTGGGCCCTCAGCAAATTGATACCCTTCTCGGTCTCTAACTGGAGGTGTGAAGTCTTCGTCGGGAGAGAATTTTTGGATGATTGTACTTTTGATCCAATTGTTGAAGCTTCTAAGCCCTTTGATGCGACTGTCCGTTTTGCGCCATTCTCGGCCTCGTTCCGGAACCATATTATAATGTTGCTTTACCGCATCATGGATTCCTTGTTTGGTGATAGCGGCCTCCTGCTCCTTCTCGCGCTCGAGTTGCTTTTGTCGAATAAGCTCTTGTTCTGCATCCGTAATGCGCGCCCGCTTGCCTGGTCGTTTCTGTTTGCGGGCCTCGGGTTGAGGTGAAGGTGTGCGTTGGCGCTTATATGGATTTGAAGGTGAAGCCCCGCCCTTGGAATCTCCTCTTCTCTTTTTGGCGGGCTCAAGTTTTGTCGCATTGAAAGGCTGAGGTTGCTCCTCAATGGGAGAGATGTCTTCACCTGCCATTGTAGATAGCAGATGGTGATGATAGATTCGTAGAGGCTTTCGACTGTGTCGCAGCTGAAGCGACTCAGTGGGGAGTATGTCGTGAAGGTAGATTTACCTATTCCTATCAAGGTATTGTTGTGCTGTAGTTGTGAATTGTATGCTGGTTGGTGGTTGGTGGTTTAAGACAAGACAAGCTGGGTTGGGGTTGAAAGAATGCCAGCAGGGGTGGAAGGGAAGGGGTGCAGGGGGGGATGCCTCGCGTCACGCTAGTGCCTGGACCTTTGGGGTATGGAAGAGCTTAAGCTGCAAGGCCACCATCACCAGCAACAACCAGAACCAGGAGATATCAAACACCCACTGCCCTACCTATCTAATCTTTGATTTCTCAAACCACTCCAAATCCATCGCCAAAATGGGTTCTGACCCTCAGTACGCCAAATACCCTCTGCTACCACTCTCCCAGCATATATTCACCCTCACCAACCCATCATCACCAAAAGCAACTCAACAGACATCTTTGAAAAGCCTCCAAGATGCGATCACTCAGCACAAGATGGCTCCTCTCTACCGATACCTGGCACATCCCACAGAAGGCATTCTAAACGCCAGCGGGCAGAGCTCTTCACATCCCGCGAAACCTGCTGGCCGGAAACCTAGCGCAGCTGGTATGGTGGCAAGCAAGAACTCAATACCTAAAGTCGATTTGCCGTGGGATGAATCTTTATATGAGAAGTTGAAGAAGGAAAATGACGAGGAACTGGAAGGCTTCAAGAAAGAGGAGGAAGAGGCCGAGGAGAAGGCTGGAGATACCGAAGTGCAGGCTGCACGAGGAAAGCGTGCAGAGTTCTGGGCGCGAGTCGGTGATAAGGTATACATGACCTGTAATAACATTTGAAATCCACTAACCAGATATGTTCTAGGACCAAGCAATTGCAGCGTATGAAGAGGTCTTTGAAAAGACGGGCGTTTTGGGAACCAAGATCGACCTTGTTCTCGCAATAATTCGGATGGGGCTATTCTATGGTGATAAATTACTCGTCAAGAAGCAAGTCGATCGAGCGAAAGCGTTGGTTGAAAGTGGAGGGGATTGGGATCGCAGAAATCGATTAAAGGCTTATCAGGGCCTGTACCTCCTCACCACCCGGTCATACAACTTAGCCGCTCCTCTTCTTCTCGACAGTCTATCAACATTCACAAGTTACGAACTCTGCAGTTACTCTTCGCTCGTTGTTTATGCCGTTTTGGCCGGATCGGTTTCATTGAAGCGTGTTGATTTCAAATCAAAAGTTGTTGATGCTCCAGAAATCAAGGCAATCCTGGGTGATGGGGAAGACAAGCTGCTAGCTCTCTCTGGCGCAATTTCTGCTGGTCCTGGTGCGGACGAAGAGATGAAAGATGTTTCATCTGCAACCCCCGGTGGTGCTAAGACTGTCGTCAACCTTACCACCTTGGGAAGCGAGCAACCTGAGGCCGAGGAAGCCATTGACTTTTCACCACTTGCTGAACTCGTGGGCAGCTTATACACCGGAAGTTACCGTTCTTTCTTTGGTGCTTTGGCTTCTGTAGAGGTCAACTTTTTGACCCAAGATAGATACCTATATGAACATCGTGGGTGGTTTGTTCGCGAGATGCGACTCAGAGCCTATCAACAGCTACTTCAAAGCTACCGTGTTGTGGGACTCGAAAGCATGGCTAACGATTTTGGTGTTTCGGTTGATTTCCTTGATCGGTATGTGCCTTCTTTCTGAAAATAGGTCTATGAAATTTCCACTAACGCTCTTCCAGGGATTTGGCCAAGTTCATTGCAGCAGAGCGAATTCCTTGCACTATTGACCGTGTCACTGGAAAGGGTATTATTGAAACTAACCGACCCGATTCCAAAAACAAGCAGTACAACGATGTTGTGAAGCAGGGAGATCAGCTCATCACCAAATTGCAAAAGTACGGACAGGCTGTTAGATTGAGAGGCAGTGAGCGTGCTTAGAGCGTAATGGGCTCGCCTCTTATTGTAAGATATTGCAGCAACTAGAGCCAAAGAAAATACATTATTGCCAAAAAAAATGTGGCGCCTTCTTTTCCTACACTAAGAGGAAGCTTAATTTAATAATGAGACTGCTAGTAACTTAAAGCTTTTGTAATCCCTGCATTAGAGTGTAGACGATATTCAAAGGGGGCCATGAGTAGAATACCATCATTCGGTACTCTCCGTACAGGTATTTACATTTGGCCATTCCTAGTGATTCCCGCCTAGGTCGTCTTGTTCATAGCCGCGTTTGCCTCTAGTTACAGCATCACGTGGGAGAGGTTGATAGGTACCTAGTGAAGGCCTGTTTGTACTTCAACTCCCTCGCAGCTTCTTCTCTTCATCACAAATAAAAAATCATTCCCAACATGACACCTTGTATATTTTTTGCGAAGGGTAATTGTAATTTCGGGCAAAAGTGTCATTTTGACCACGATGAGGCAGCTTCTCAAGGTGAGACTCACTTGGGTGACCTGATTATGCGTGAAGGACTAATCGAGGGTTTTCAATATTAGGCTCGACTTCTAGCTCACTCCCTTTTCGACCCAAACTTCCTCGGGATAGAAGGATTACCCCCAATGGAAAAGAGAGTCAGAGGACAACGCACATTACCCTGCAAAATAAGTCGAAGGAACAGCCAACTCGCAAGGAACGGGAAGAGGCGAGAATGCTGAAGGGACATGGTGGTTTCCTGAAAAATCTCCATGTTGAAGGCTCAGTGAAAGATGACCAGCCTGTGGAAATGAAGAATTACCAGTTTGTTGCCTCGTACAGTTGGAAAGATATCGAGCATCCAACGATCTACGTGCCAGGTTCGAATGAATATCTCTTGAAAACAGACCAGATTAAACTAATCGTTTCCAGGCTATCCTCCAAAATTCATACCAACGGCGGCACCCTTTCAAATTGAACAGGACAACATTCGAAAACGTCTGCGCAAGCGCTCGCCCGCGGCAGCTGTTGATCCCCTGTTTCAATCACTACTCCAAATGCACCCAGAATTCAATATGTCCTCCATCGATATAGCCACTGACCGTAACTCTCTTCGAAAACTCCTCAATTTTTCTTCCGGCATCACCGATCAGTGGCGTCTTGAGGTTGACATGATCGATGACACTTTGTTCTTTTCCCAGTGGGAAGAGTTTCGACAGAAGCTGATAAACGGACAGCAAGATTCGGGCTATGGCCATTCATTAGAAGACCACGTAACTCAAAAGCCAACGAGTATGGAAGATTGCATGCACTATGAAAGGGTTGTGCAGTACGAACTAGGAGGGTTGAGATGTCTGATTAGGTATGAAGCGGATGCTTTCATTGATACCGAGGAGAGTCCCGATATAGACGAACGGACTACAGACGACCCAGTGGCACCGAAACCGTCGAAGCCAGTTCTTAAACCACCATACAAGCTTGTTCATGTTATACCCCGAGGCCGCCTTGTTGATCCGACTTCGATAGTGGAAATTAAATCACACAAAACACCGAAATTCAATTACAGCAAAGCTCTTCCACAGCTGTGGTTTGCGCAAACGAAGTTCATCTGCGCGGCTCGACATGAAGATGGGCTTGTAAATGAGACGTTAGAAGTGCGGGACATGAGCGAAAAGCTCGAGAAATGGCGGATTCAGAATCAAGATAACCTGAAGAATATGATGAAGATCATAAAAGAGATTAAGGAGATCACTCGGGAGTTCAGAAAATGTACGGTCATTTATAGAGTAGTTGATGGAAGGAAGTGCTTAAGTGTTTTCAAGCGACAGAGTGAGTTTGCCATCCGACCTGAGGTGGTGGAGACATTTTGGGGAAAGAAATCAAGTACTTAAGCGGTTCGTTTTCCTCTTGGATGGAAAAGCTCGGCTAGGGCAAATTATCTTTCTTATGGAGAATACAAGCAAGTTTTATGCATCCAATTAAGGAGCTCAAAGGGCTAGCAACAACTGGAAATCCCGGAATAATTATCACTTATTTGCACCTTACTACCTAGGTCGCATAAAGCGATACCCAGATTCTCCTTCTTAGACCCGTCTAAATGTATAAAAAGCCAGGCTAGTTTTAAAATGATCTACGCTCATAGGAACAAAAAGAGACTCTACTCCTCACTAGGGGCGGGAGTGTTAAGAATAACCAAGCCATTATTCACGGCCAGCATTAAGTGTCAAATTCGATGCTTTCTCATCGAGTTTACCGTCCCACCTCAAGTCCTATGAACCCCACCTCTTCCTCCCTCCTCACCCCGCCGTCTCCCCAAAGAACGCAACAAAAAAAGAGCAAAAAAGAAAGAGCAAAAAAGAAAGAATGTCAAGTGGGCCCCTTCCGGGATCGAACCGGAGACCTCACACATTTAATTTCCTAGGAAACCCAAAGCGTGAATCATACCACTAGACCAAGAGGCCTGTTATTTTCTTGTTGGTGTGTGGAGGCTTATTATTGTATAGAAAGGCTTTTAGTAATTGTGGAGCAGCTTACTCATGAGTCATCTTGTGGGTCCGCAGTCCCGGAGCTCGGGCCGGTGTTCACGCGAGGATAGTATACTAGGGAATAGAAGAAAGATAGTAAAATATACCTCTGTAGGAAGTAAAGGAGACGTTCTTCTTCTATTTTAATTTATTCCTATATTTAGAGTAAAGTAATAAGATATAACCTTCCCACCTATATCGTAGTAGATATCGGGGAAAGCGAATCTATATAAGTCGAAAGTACCGAGCATTTACTATACAAAGAATAAAGAACTCGTTCTTCCATCTAATCTAGAAGAATTAAATAAGCCAAATGAGATGCGTCCTCGCTTAAGCCGTTAAGCGATCGTTGCTATAGGTAAATATTATATTCCTACTAATACCACTGTCCCTAACAAGTGGTCTTACTACCTCCGCGATAGTATTTTACCAATATCGCTAATGAAAACGATTTGTTGAATCGAACGGCAAATGCGTAAGAGATTAACCACGAGATAATGGTATAGTAAGAGGCACATATGGTTTACATCCGCTTTTATCCTATAGTCAACATATCCCTTCCAGACTCTATATGTCAAGCATTTAAGCCTTAACTTGACCGATATATCGCATCCGCTTATATCCACTTCGAGTACACGTTTTTTGGAACATGCAGAGTCTGGAAAGGATCCCGCACCTGTAATTAAATGTACGATGTGCGGTATAAGATAGCATTAATAGAGTACGAAAGAAATCCAATATGTAGACTTAAATGAGAATCTTGGCTCAAAGAATTGACTTGATTAAAAAATATGAATTATCTAATTGTATTCGTCCCAGACGTCGCAGAGCTCGTAAAGCTTCACCTAAAACCTATACACCGCTCTGAATCTCATGATTTATCGTAAACTTCTTAACCAACTCCAGGTGGTTCTGAGCCCTCCACTCCGCCATCCACTCCAGAACAAAAGCCACCAGATACTGCTGAGTGTCACTTACAGCAGGAGGAGGTAATACTCCGGGAACGGTCTGGTTCGGGAAAAGTCCGTTCTCATCCCAGTGATGAACAGCGCCTTCGATCAACAAGAAGGGTTCGCTGACAGTGCTTGTGCGGTTTAGAGCAGTGCTATTGAAAGGAGAAGCATGAGGAGAAGCAGGTCGCCAGGGATCCTGCTCGCCATCCACTATTGCAAGTCGTGGGTAAGAGATTCCAAATCCGCCGTATTTATTGATGGCTGTGACGTTTGCTGGTGTGGATATGTTGAAGGCCTGACGACAGATATTTGAATGATACTCCAAATCGCTCAAGCGGGAAATCAATGGTAACGTGTCTTCAGGGACGCCAGAGCCAGTTTGAAGATAGCCCCATTGCGTGCAGTATTGGTAAGGCCAAGCACGCCAGTCATCATCAAGTGAATCTTGAGTATAGTAGGTACTGTTGTATGTTCCGAAACATCGATCTTGAGAATCATCGCAGCGGGCGAGCGAACCCTGGGTGAACCACCCAATCCAATTTAGGAGAGGAGTTTGGAGGGTGCTGATTTCTGAAGCATAACCCCCCTTTGTCAAGAGGTCCTGCACCGTAAATTCATCCGTTGTTGTGTTGTAATCGACAGTAGGGGACGTGATTGCAGCGCAGAATTCGTCGAAATCCGGTGAGTTGAGTTCTGGATCCCAATTCCGGCTTTGCCATGATGACACACCTGAGATCGCCACTGCGAAATCGTTATTGTGTGTGATGTTCGGTAATCCAAATGCACTTTTAAGGTCTGACGCAGACTCGGAAGTGTTGACCTTTAGGAAGATATTATCAACCATGTTGGTAATCTTCTGTACATGTGAGATACAAGTTGGCTCTCCGTAGACTCTGATGGGCTCATAATACGCCCAATAATCATAGATAGCCTCAGTGACACCACTGGATGAAATGACACCTGGTCAATTATTAGCCAAAAGTTTGTGCAGACGAATGAGATAAAGTACCCCAGAAGATATCGGGATACAATTTCCTTAAGAAAGCAACAAAAGCACCAGCATAACTTCCTCCATAACCAATGTAGGCAGTATTTGGAGCAGTCAGATCGTATTGCTCTAAACCCTTGAAAACCACGTGCTGCGCAAAATAAGCTTCATCTGCCAAAGCTTGGTCGGTTGTAAGGAAGCGTAGGTTTTCGGTTGAGAAATCAGGGGTCGGAATGCTGGCTCCATAATATCGATGTTCTAGCACAACACCGACTCCATTCGTGGCGACAGCCAACTGATGCAAGATGCCCTTTTGAAGAAACGGAAGCCTCCCAACACCATCAGTCTCTCCCGATTGAAGGACAATCACAGGTCCGCCAGGTTTATAGTATGTTGCATCAAACCAATAGCGGAGCTCGAAGCTTTCCGAGCTGTGAGGTTCGTACAGCGAATCGTTGTGAAAGTGGTCGATTGGCACCGAGAGGGTATAAGCGGGGTAGAGAAGTGAAGGGTCGTAATCATCTCGTTTGGTAAGGAGAGATCGCGGGTTGATTGTCGTTCTCTAAATATGATCAATTAACGAAACTTTCGGAACTGAGGATCATTCTCATACCCGCACTCGCTCCTCAATGGCAACTGGACTCCCGGTGATTGCTGCATTGGCGATTGCGACCAGGGCGCAGACTATGCCAATTAGTCGAACCATCTTGAAGGGTTGGAGAGTATAGCAACTCTGAGAAAGGATTAGTGACGGCTACATCATCAAGTAGTAGCTCTGGAAGAGGAATTATGAGGTGCTGTAGGTGCATAGCACAACATAGCGCAAAGCATCCGAGGTGGAACCACGTACATTGTCTATCTCAACGCAGTCCCGTGAGAGAAAGCAATTTACACGCTTGACTACATAAGATCAAAATACTCCAGGGAAGCAACCTTTATAAGTTGATTTTCATCATCCTAACGCTTGGCGTGGCGGCTTCTTGATAAAGAAGCTCTCTCAGGTACTTATACGAGTACCGGCACCGGAGCCGGAACCAGCTCACCATTGCGTTAACCCCTCGCTGTTAGACCCAAAGCAGAAGGTCCGTGAAGCCCTGGAAGAAGATCACGACTTTTGCGGTACGTTTAATATGCTTTGGTAGGATGATAGGCTTATCATGAAAGCTGGAGGAGATTCCTATTCGTTCTCATGCGGAGTTTTCTGCGGACTCAAAGCAGTTGCTTGATTAGGTGCGGTTCGGTCAGAGTGTGGAGATCGATTGGTGGTACTGCAACGAAAGTGGGGGGTTGTTGGAAAATTGTTTCCCCGCATCGTGACGACAACATACAGTACCTGCTTAGGCTCTGTTTACTCAGAATGTTGGACCTTAATATCGTCCCGATTAGGGGTGCTTGGCACTAACTATCCCCTATTCAGCTATGCTCCGACACTTCTGAAATCCGCCCACATAGATACGTAGATCACATTTTTGATCCATATGATATTATTGCCCCGCCATATCGCGTTGGTGGTAAAAGTGATATAGACCTCTAGAGGTCTTTTTCACCTTCCACATTGTGCCAAGACAGTCTACGAACGACTGTTTATGCCCCTATTCCTACATATTTGCGTACCTTTTATATCTCTAGGCTGTTCCTATACTAGTACGGCTCTAATATAAGAAGAACATTTTTATTTAATTTTTATTTAAAAGTATTAGGGACTAAAGTACTAATTCCCTATCGAATACACTAGCTTATATAAGCTTACTATAAATAATTAGGGCTTTAGTACCCTAATAGAGAGTATAAGAGCCTGTAGTTACAGCGTGCACAGCCTGAAGCTAGTATCCTCGCTTGACCCTCGAGTGTTGTGGATCTAAGTGTGGATTAAGGACCCACGGTACATGCATTAGCGTGTCCCCACTGGATATTAAGGTGCAATATTCTGAGTAAACAGAGCCTTAGAGATGGTTTTCATGTCTAATGAAATGCTATGAAGTTTCCCGAACCTTTCTCGGCCTTTCTCAACCTTTCCTAATCCAATTACTAAACTCTTTAATTAATTTCATGAAAGTACTTGCTTACAAAGCAGCGTTAGGCAAGTGGAATTCCATTCCAAACCGCCTATATGGATTATTCTAATTCTAGACTATGGAATATGGAAATCCCCTCTGGAAGTCTCCATATAACCTGTATATAGTTGTTCCGGTCCTCCGACTAATAGGAAGCTCCCTTTGAATTAAGTGTATATGCGGTAACTATTTACACTTAGTAGTGGAACAGTAGTAGACCACGATAACACATATCTAGCGTGTTGCGCTAGCTAGACAGGGAATATTGCTACTTTCCTCCCCCCTACCCCCTATACAAAAGGTTATTTCGTGCAAAGTGGGTACATTTTCTTATTTAGAGGGGGGGAAAGTAGTAATATTCCGATCTAGCTAGCTCAACACACATTTCCTGAGCCCTAGCAGAGCCTAATCTAGCCAAATAAAAACGAGCTATCATATTAGTAACCAGTTGGTCCACTAAATAAACTCGATAGCGAACAGTCTTATTACTATACTTATTGTAGTAAAATAGAATTTACGCTGCCTCCCTCACGTGTACCCACTTTGCTCGAAATAACCTTTTATGTAGAAGGGAGGGAAAGTAGTGATATGCCATATCTAGCTAGCGTAACACGCAGCCTCTAAACCCTAGCAAAGCCTATTCTAGCCAATCAAAAATGAACTATAACACCAGCAACCAGTTGGTCCACTAAATAAACTTGATAGTGAACAGCGTTATTGCCGTACTTACTGTAGTAAAATAGAATTTACGCTACCTCCCCCACGTATACCCACTTTGCTCGAATTAACCTTTTATGTACAGTAGAAGGGGGGGAAAGTAGCGATATGCCCGATCTAGCTAGCGCGACACATCGGCAATGAACAACTGTCAGATTCGCTCATTGCTTACTAACACCTGAGTATCTTATTTCACCTCAATTTAAGATCTCTTAGTACGTGTTTGGCCAGGATACACATGCAACCAACCGAGTTTTCAACGGCACAACCATAACTTTTACAAAACTTGCGTGATCTCAAGTGCTGCTCTAGAGCGTTTACATCCCAGTGTGCATTCAAGTGATAAACCCGTTTGGATAGCGTGTTATGATAAAATGGTAGTGTTGACGTTAGGTGTACTAAGCGAGTTCACAGAGTTTAATCTTACGTGTCAGATTTTTGGGCGTATCACGATACATCGTCTGATTTGTAGGTATGGTGCACTCCTGATAAAGCTAGATTGTGCATTCGGACGAGTACTTTTCTTTTCACTCGATGTGATGTGCGAACCGAACGTTCCTGTACTCAAAGTATACACTTAGAGTGTACACCGATATTTTGTATGGTGCACGCCAGTACAAGGCCGGAGCAAACGGGCCCTTATTAGTGAAAAGGTAGTATATATATATACTCCCGAATTCCAAATTCCAGATCCTCATCCTCTGGGATATCCTATTCCATTATAGGGGACCTCTAGCACGTAGTAACAATAAACTTCATAAACAAGAAGAAAGGGGAAACGATAATTCTAGCGATTAGGCTATCCCTTCCGGAGCAGAGGCCTACAAAGAAAAAACGTGCACTTGATGCGGATATGAGTGGATGCGATGACGGTCAAATCAAATCAAAGCTTAAATGACTAGATACCTGTTCTAGTTAGCCAAAGGACTTTATTTGCGGGGAAGATGTAGTACGAGTATAGACGTCTACTCTCCTTTCGTTGCACGTGTTTTTTGTAAGTCTCTGGTCTGGAAGGGATACTCACATACCCAAGTCCACGAATTTCAGTCACTCCTGGCGGTATATACGTCGTCCCAGACGAAATAAATGTAGGTTTGCTAGGGCAGCTAAGGTTGCAACAAGGTAAAAGACTCTCACTATAATGCATACTGATCCTACTATAATGCATATTGACCCACTCTCGCCGGACTCGGTGTCCCGGCATTTCTATTCTATTGCAATTTTATGTGTGATTAGGAAACGCGTGTATATACCTCGCGATATTTAAAGCTAACACATGAAGTTATTCCTATCTACCCTTATAGTCACCTTACTTTCTCACCCTTACTATCGTACCCTCACTGTCGCACCCTCACTGTCGCACCCTTACTATCGCCCCTTACGACACTCTTTTAATTCGCGCCTTGCGGGTTAGGATTAGGGTTTAGGCTATAGGTCAGGGTTAGTAGAACACTTCTAAACACCAAAGTTATATTATTCGCGACAAGGCACTAATAGCGTTTATTACCTGTAAATATCCCTTGTTTTAGGGTACTATATCGACAAGTTAATAAAGCTACTTTAGTGTTTTCAGGACTCCGAGCGGCGGAGGGCTCGGAGTGCCCTAGGTGCTATATTAGGTTAGTCAATATGTATTATAGTAAGATCAGTATGCATTATAGTGAGACTCAGGTAAAACCACCTGAAAAACCTATAATTATTAAGTCCTCCTATACAGTTTGACACTTTGGCTATATAGTTTGACAGCTAACCCGTTTAGGGGAAAGTGGCGTTCCACTACTAAACGAGGTGCCTAACTCTAAACCCCCAACCCAAGGGGATAGGTGAGATCTTAATAGCGTGGGTGGCAGGGGTTTATGTTCCGCTAACCCTGACCCCTAGCCCTAGCCCTAACCCCCTAACCGGCCCAAGTTAATAAAGCCACTTCTGTATTTTAACGCCTTGACTTCCTAAACGGGTTAGCTGTCAAACTGTATAGCCAAAGTGTCAAACTGTATAGGAGGAGTCCAATTATTTCATCTAGGACAAGTACTACAGTATGGAGACCCTTAAATCCCCACTTTGATCAATTAGACTATTGCGAACGTCATACTCGTACCATAGAATTCAGAGCTCCCGTTATCCTCTCCCCTCCCCGGAACAAAAGGTTCTTTCGTGCAAACTGGAGTGGGTACATTGTCTAGACCCTTAGGACCCTTACAAAGCCTACCTATTCTAGCCAAACAAATGGTGCTCACTCTAGGATGATTTTAGTACAGTACTAGTTAGCTAACCCGCCCTACCGAAGAAGAAAGTATGGATAAAGTGACGTATTATGCTCCACCGAGTTACAGTACCCAGTCCCGAGGGACACATGCCGCTGACTTATTAGACTACAAAGTACACTGTAGGTCTAGGTTTGAACCTCCCACTACCCAAAAAACTCGCTTATCTATACAGTACTTTTACTCGCGAAAATTAGAATTCACACTACCTCCCTTGGGAAAATATAACGTCTACCTACCCGAGTACTTTATACAAAACAACCTTCCATCAGAGTATGAATAGAGAGATGTCGCGAATAGTCAACGAGCCAGCTCGAGCCACAAGCCAACCCCTAATCCGTGAATATCTTTTTCTTTCTCTTTCTTTCTGCGAAAAAGAATAAAAGAACCTACATAATATCACAATTTACATAAATGTTCAGCGACGAGGTATAGTACAATACAGGGTATTCACAAATCAAAAGCTAGCTAGAATTTACCATCAATCAAAACAACAATCATTCAAAAACCAAGAAATCCACCAAGAAATCCAAGAATCCCATCATATTCCTCTCAACCAACCACCCATATTATCGAACAACTAATCAATTCAAGCTTCTCACACCACAAATCGCGAAATCCACAGAACATAATCCACAACTCATCCCCTTAGCCAGCACAAAAACATTCCGAGTTCTCACAGAAGTCCCAGTACAGTAAAACAGCCCTATCCCATATCCCACATCAAAAACTCCCAACCTACTGTATCAAAACCCCCCTCACTCCTCTCCGACCTTCTCAAACCCATCTATATCCCTCCCCACCCTTCCACACACCCGCACACTTACTCTCCCCATCATTCCATAGTCAACCCACCATATCCACCATCCCAGACACGCTATACAATACAATACAATACAAAAAACCCCTTCTCATCTCTCATCTCTCGGCAGCAAGCAAGCAACCCGAAATTTACCTTCACCACTGTACCGTACCGTCCTATAGAGATATCAATCAAGATCCAGTATCAATATCACCTCACTTGTCCTTCACCACTGCACCGTACCGTCCTATAGAGATATCAATCAAGATCCAGTATCAATATCACCTCACTTGTCCTTCACCACTGCACCGTACCGTCCTATAGAGATATCAATCAAGATCCAGTATCAGTATCACCTCACTTGTCCATCCAGCAAAACAAATCATCTCTGGACTCTGGTCTAAAGTTCAATTCCGTTCAGCTCGGCGAATCCTTCCTTCCTTCCTTCCAGCTTGGATTTTCGGATTTCTTTACAGTACCTCTCTCTCCCGCTTTGCTTGGCTTGGCTTGGCTTTGCCCGACATCTCATTGCATTTGAACTTTCGGAAAATTAAATGGGGAATTTCGTATATATCACCTACAGAGTAGATACATACAAGTGCTTTTCGTGCACGCCGAGGTGGGTATAGGTGGATTCAAGTGAATACGATCACTAGGCCAAATTAAGTCCTAAATACTTGGAAACCTAGCCTTGGTTGACCAAACGACTTTGTTCTACGGGGCAGGTCTTGCAAACACATCCACTTATACCCTTTTTAGAGTGCACTTTTTTTTTGTGTCTATATTCTAGGCGGGGGTATAGTAAATAACTACTAGAGAACAGATCCAAGTTAACTACTGCACTACAGGAGACGACGACTCACAAATCAATACACGTCAACATACACACACACAAAAGAAAAGAAACATGGAATGTAACGTGTGTCTATCAATCTAACACAAGACTAATAAACAACCACCCCTCTCTCTCCCTGGCATCAAGTTCATTCTTCCCCCGGCTTTCTCTCCCATGTGACGTCGTCCACTTCTCCCCGTTCACATATCTCTATCACCTCTCATGGATTCATCCCTTCTTCGTTCATATAGTAAAGAGGCGTAAATTCAATCCATCAAAACCGAAAGATTTCCCATGCGTCCCCCAGCGACCCGGTTTACAATCCACAAATCCCTACTCAGAGAAGCCGGCCTGTAGCTTTCCGGGATAAAGAGAAAGGAGAAAGAAGAAAATATAAAACATCGAAATGTCGTGCAAACTGATAAATAGGGCCCGGCAAGATGAGAACATCAAAAAGAGCCCTCGATGATTCATCTCGTCACCCTACTTGACTTGCTTGCTGCTTCTCCTGGCCTTTGCTGAAAATCAAAACAATAAACACAAGAAGAAAAACTGATGCTCGTGTATGGTGCATTTCGTTCCCTCCTGACCGCCCACCCCAAACGCCACGCAACATGAATATGCAATCAACAGACTATAGGGAATCGCAATGGTGGTATCAAGGAAAAAGGGAAGGTTCGTTCTAATTCCGAGGGGAAAGAAGATCAATTACGTCGCAGATATTCGTACAGGTTGCAGGCTACGAGCTGTGAGCACGCATTAACAGCTAGGTGTAATCAGTGAATGAAGGTGAAAGAACGCATGCAGGTCAATGTACCTGAGACAACGGATCTTCTTTTTCTGCAGTCACAACAGCCGGGCTCTCGACAGAACCGTGGGTTATTGGCCCAGTGGTTGTGAATGGACGAGGTTCAAGGGATGGACGCGCGAGAAGCGAGTCAGGATTCGCTGGTGCCGGAGATATTGTTCCGTTGGTACCTAGAGGCTGAACGTCGCCATTTGGTGAGGGTCTGATGTCTCTTCCCTTCTCCAACAGAGCCCCGCCAAGTGTCGCACATTTCAAGATCGTTTGGATGAGATGGTTTTGTTTGAGAGGCTTAGATAGGTACTCGTCCATCTGAGCCTGTATACATTTCTCCCTATCACCAAGCATAGCATGTGCTGTCAAGGCAATGATTGGCGTTCGATGTGTGCCTAAGCTACGCTCGTACTCTCGAATCTTTGCTGTTGCTTCAAACCCTCCCTGTTGATTTGTTAGCATTGCAACCGTGTATGTGTTTAGTCTAAACCTACCATGATCGGCATTTGCACATCCATCAAGATAACGTCATATCTCTTCTCCTTGATTGCGTCGAGGGCCTCTTGTCCATTTCCTACGACAGTAACGATGTGGTGATACTTTTCCAATATCTTGACAGCCAAACGTTGATTAACAAAGTTGTCCTCTGCCAAAAGAACATTGAAAGATCTGGTGTTATCCGCCAGAGAGGGTGCAGCTCGATTCTCCAAGGCTGGAATCATTCCGTTTCCAAGGTCAATTGTAAGACATGGAGTGGTCATATAAGATGTAATGCCCAAGTCCAACGCTGATTTGAGACTGACATGAACGACAGGCGCCAAGAGGACAATCGGGATGTACTTGAACTCGTCGATAGCTCGGAGACCACGCGCGGTATCGATTGAATCAACAATAACAACGTCATACGAAGCTACTGCTTTTCCAGAGCCGCCTTTGGTTTCCGAATCCACAACAACGGGTACGAGACCAATCTGTGAAAGCATAGCGATGATTTCCTGTCCATGACCGGTTTGTCCCTTATCAACGAAGAGCACATTGTGACCTTGGTATGGATGTAGTGCCTTCTTGATAAAGCTAATGTCGTGCGTAGCCAATCGAACAGTGCAAGTGAAATAAAATTGACTTCCCCTACCATACTCACTTGTCACCCAAACATCTCCTCTCATCAGGTTGACAAGACGTTTAGAGATAGAAAGACCAAGTCCAGTACCTCCGAACTTTCGAGTCATTGATCCATCGGCTTGTTGGAAAGTATCGAAAATCAGGTCGAGTTTATCCTCTTGAATTCCAATTCCAGTATCCGATACGGAAAATTGAAGTGCATATTCGTTAGGCATACAATGATCTTGAGAAGCTCGTTGGATTGTCAAGGAAACCTCTCCGTTCTCAGTAAACTTGATGGCGTTCCCAACAAGATTAAGAATAACTTGTCGCAGACGGAAAGAGTCCCCGACAACATGATCTGGAACAGAGCTGTCAACGCGGTAGGTGAGATCAAGAGACTTTTCGTTTGCCTTGACGGCCAATGTCTTGAGAGCGTTGAAGACAATTCCTCGTACAGAATATGGAATCTCCTCCATGATCATTCTGTTTGCTTCAATCTTGGATAAATCTAGGATATCATCAATAATTGTGAGCAAACTATTCGCAAGGTTGTGAACAATGTTCAACATCTCACGCTGGTATTGAGTGAGATCAGTATCAAGAGTCAATTGTGTCATGCCGATAATCTATGCAACTGTTAGCTCTTATTTCAAGTACCAAGGGCTCAAATAACTTACGCCATTCTGTTAAAACTGTTAGCGAAAGTTCAAGCGATAAGTGTTGTAAGCAAGTTCTGTTCAAAAAATAGGAGAAGGAAAAAAGGAAAAAAGGAAAAAGGTGGGGAAGGGGTTGAGGTCAGCAAAAGATAGTTGAGAATCAATGGAAATTGGTAGTGGTAGCACCCAAAATGGGGATTTGAAGAAAGAAAGAGGTGCATTACCACTAAAATCAAACTATTAGCTAATGTACGGCGATGGGAATTCAATTCCTATGGAGTGTGTAGGAAAGGAAGTCATGACTTACTTGGAGTTCTGATCTCATGAGACATGTTTGCCAAGAATTCCGACTTGGTTCGATTAGCGAATTCTGCAGCCTCTCGAGCAGCCGTGTTTCGTTGAATTGAGTCTCTTAGATTGAAAACCATTTGATTAATCTTCCTCTTCAGTTCGTCCATCTCACCAGATGCCTCAACCGTGATAAGTTTCGTAAAGTCTCCATCGGTGGCGGCGTTGGTGATATCTCCAAAAGCTCGCACCTGAGCGGTCAGGTTCATAGCCATAGTGTTGACATCTGTGAATATTGTTAGCCTTCTGATTTGAAAACATGCACACCAAGGTTCCTCTTTACTTACCAGTAGTGATTTCTTTCCATCGACCGCCAATGCCAGCCACATCAGCCTGACCGCCCATCTTGCCATCAACGCCGACATCTCTGGCAACTCTCTGGACTTCATTGGAGAATATACTCAAGCGATCCACCATGTTGTTTATTGTCTCCTTGAGTATCAGAATTTCACCAGCTGCCTCGACCTCGATCTTTTGACTCATATCACCGTTGGCGATCGCTTGCGTAACCGTAGAGATCCCCCGAACTTGGGAGGTCAAGTTGCTGGCCATAGTATTGACATTTTCGGTGAGGTCTTTCCACTTGCCTTCCACGTTTTCAACACGAGCTTGTCCACCAAGGGTGCCATCGGTTCCGACCTCTCTGGCGACTTTGCTAACCTCGAATGCGAAGGTGCCCAGTCGATCAACCATGGTGTTGATGGTATCCTTCAATGAAGCGATTTCCCCTTGTACTGGAATGCCAATCTTCTTTGTCAAGTCACCTTTGGCCACCGCCGTAGTGACCTTGGCGATTTCACGCACTTGATTGGTGAGATTCATGGCCATGCCGTTAACATTTTCGGTCAGGTCTCTCCATGTACCCTCAACATTATGCACCGTAGCCTGTCCGCCAAGTCTACCTTCAGTACCGACCTCTCGGGCAATCTTTGTGACTTCTCGAGCAAATTGTTGAAGCTGGTCCACCATGGAATTGATAGTTTCCTTGAGCTGTTTGATCTCTCCTTTACACTCAGCTTGTACTTTCTGTGTCAAGTCTCCCTTGGCCACTGCGGTGGTAACCATAGCTATATCCCGGACCTGCGTGGTGAGGTTATTGGCCATGGCGTTGACATTCACAGTCAGTGTATTCCACATGCCCTTGACGCCCTCAATCTCAGCCTGTCCACCAAGAATACCTTCGGTGCCGACATCTCTTGCTACTCTAGTAACCTCTGAAGCAAACTTTCTCAACTGATCCACCATGGTATTGATCGTTTGTTGTAATTGTAGTATCTCACCCTGAGCAGGTCTCTCAATCTTTTGTGTCAAGTCTCCGTGTGCAACAGCAGTTGTGACCGAAGCGATCTCCCGCACTTGATCCGTAAGATTTTGCGCCATAACATTGACTATGAATTGTTAGCTGTCCGAACACAAAATAACGAATCCGGCTGCAGCGTTGCCGGCGCTTGCTAGCTCTTCATCATCTTGACAAGAAATATTGCTCACCATTGTTGGTAAGTTCTTTCCATGTGCCGTCGACACCGACAATTTGTGCCTGGCCGCCTAGTATTCCTTCTGTGCCGACTTCTCTTGCCACCCGGGAAACTTCGCTGGAGAAAATCTGTAGTTGATCCATCATGGTGTTGATAACCTAAACATGAAATTTTTGGTTAGTAGGGTCAAGTGTGAAAGCGACTCGAATTTTCCGTACCATTTTAAACTTGCTGATTTCAGGATCTAACTCTTTGGCATGTATCAAAACCTTCTTACTCAAATCACCCTTTGCAACAGCAGTGACAATCTCTCCGATCTCCCGTAAAGCCTTCTGAAAAGCCTCATTTGCCTGCTGATGCTTTTTGAGTTCACGCTCCAGGGTTTCAACACGCTCCAACTCTTCGCGGTTCTTCTGTGCTTGTTCTCGCTGGATTTCGACACATTTCTGTTTGAGGGCCTCGTATTCGTGCTTTCCTTTTTGAATGAGGGCGGCCTGGTCGAGGACCTTTTCAAAGGCAGCTTCGGGGAGAGTCTCATCACTGCTAGTCTTGGCCAGCTTCTGTGGTCTCTCATCGTTCAGAGCCTCGCGAGAATTGTTGGAAGGATTGGGTGATGGATGTTTCGAGGTGTTTTGTTTCTTCTGTCCGCCCGTGAGAACATCAGCAAAGCCCGATGGGGCGCCTAGTTCGCTTGGTGTAATTGGCAGGGTCTGGTGATTAATGACATTGGCCTTCTGTTCTAATCTTTGCACTCTTGAAACCAGAGCCGAAAGCTCTGCCTCAAGCTGGCGTTTGGCCGATGTGGTAGGGCCTGGAAGATTCAGACGACTCCCAGATTGTGTCGAATCGAAATTGTTGTTCGTCGCAATGCTCTTCAGGATTGCGCTCGCGGCGGCGAGGGTATCTTCGCTCATTTGGGCCATGGCTTGTAGATTCTAACCGCCAGCCAGGCAGTACGAATGGGGGGTAGGGAGATGGGTGTTTAGGTGGGCGGCATGAAGGGTTGATCAGAGGAGATGGTAGTCGAGAGTGGAAATGGGATGGGATGGAACAGGGCACTGCCGAAAGGTGAATCTGATGGTTCTGGCAGGGTTAGCGATCTTTCCGCAGTTCACGACGCTCGTTAGAGTTAGTACAATCCAAGGTTTTCCATAGGCCGGAAGGAGATGGGCGAAAAGGAAGACTCACTGACAGACAAATTTCTGAATTGGACGGTGTTTCCAGAAGAAATGCGGTCGAGGAAAGTGAGCAGTGCAGGAGGGCGGATAGTGGATGGAATTGTGAAGATTCCTTTGTCAATGCGGGTACGAAGCGAAATCCCCTTGCCGATGCCGATGACAATGACCACCCCTCGAGACCTTGAACGCTGGTTGGGCCGGGGCGGCTGGACAACGGGACTTTCACTGAGGGGCAAAGTCAAAGAGCAACTCAAATCAAAGATAGACGGGACGAAGGAGAGGTGGCTGTCGAGATCGCTGCTCTCCCCTTGACGGACGATGCGAGGGTGAGGGAGAGGGAGAGGGAGAGGGAGAGGGAGAGGGTGAGGGTGAGGTGAGGTGGAGGATGGAGATGGATGAGGGAGGTCGTGGAAGTGAGTGTAGGGTACAGTACTGTCGTGCTGGTGTTCACTCGACCAGCAGGAGTTCTTCTGTACTCGAGTAGTGCTCTGCGCCGTAGCCGTCGAGTGGAGAGGGTGTATGCAAAGGCCCAGGGTATGGATGTCGGATGGCTTTGTTTTGCAGGCAGGCTCAGGCCAGACGATACGATGCTGAAGCCTGAATGGGTCTATGGGGCCCTCTGTGGGAGCCCTGTCTGGGCAATGTGCTTGAATCTTACTGCAAAGTAAGCAGAATGCTAGCTGTCAGGGCCGTTGGTAGGCGCTGCGCTGCACTACACTCCAGGCCTGTCACTGAATGCTATTTCGAAGTACGACGTGTTCTATAGGCTCCAGCTTGTGAGGGTTCTTTCTCATGAGGCGAGTTGGATGACAGGGCTCGGCAGTCCCCACTAGTGGCTTCAGGGGTCTCATTTGTCAAGACGAGGATTGCACTTCGTAGTGGAGAGGCAGGTGGTACGGAGTTCTCTGTGCAGTTGCCAGTACCAGTAGCACTGAAGCAGTAGATAACCATTTAGCCTCGTTAGGTACTCGATTTGTTACTGGTTGCTTTAATAATGCTTTTAGCCTCGAGCGTCCGCCCTATCCCAAGGCATTCGCCCTCAGCGGCCTCTAGTATTGACATGTGCATAAGGAGAACCATTCCCCTCCGAATCCTCCGCAAGTACCTTGGAGCCTTTCCTTTCTCCGACTACTCGACACCGGTACCCTCCTCTTCCTACTCTGCAACTTCTACTAACTTCTACTCTGTAGAAGTATATACTGAGCACTAGCACCAGCACCCATCCTACCGCCGCCAACTGAGCCCTCTACCTCTCTGAATCAGGCATGGTCGGAACTTTAATGGCGGTATGCCAGCTGCAGATCCCAAAAAGAGTTGAGACTTCGAAAAGGCCCGGGGGTCAGCCGTCAGGGCATGAAAATGGAAGAATGGAAGGCCTTCTAGAAATACACTCCAAAAGATACCGGTAGTCGTATCTGACTTTGTCGCTGTGGTGGTAGAACTCTGAACCGCTTACCATCTCTACCGGTATTATTAGAAACCCCTTTGTGGACAATTCGTCGTTCACTGGCTGCAGTGCCTGTCGATGTACTCGAGTACTCCCTATCAAAATGTTAGGTCCTGTCATCCTCAGCCCGCTCGCGTTGGGCAGATGTTAAGATTGGGCGATGAGGTCGGTGGCGTCGACTAGCGCCAGGGACCCCGGGTAGTTGCTTGTCCACCTAGCGAGCCCCTACAGCCAGACTGAGCCAGTGACAGTGGCCATCCATGGATACGCCCCAATGGTTGAATGGCCCGATGGACCCCCCGATGGATCCTCGGCTACCACCTGCAAGAATCGTTGGACCATTCTCAGTGCAGCTCGACATCAGCATCTCCGGAACCGGCATTCTTGCACCGCAGCGTGCTGAATAGCAGCACACGCACACTTCACCATCAGACTCGCATGCCATTTGCCGTCCCTTCCCCTGCGGGGCCAAGCTCAACTCCAGATGGAGATGGTGACGGGCAGACAGCAGGTGCCAGGCGCCAGCCTGGAGAAATAGGGTCCTGGTGGCCCTTACTCCTCACTACTACTGTACCTCCGTACAAAACTTACCCCATCCCATGTCTTGCCCGCTGCCTGCCCTGCGCTTGTGGTTGCTTGGAGTGCATGAGAGCCGAGCGAAGAGAGCACGTTGAGGTGAACCCTCCTCCAGTGATAGAGTATCATCCCGCCTAGTCCCCTAAGCCCTAGGCTGGACATTAAGCCAGCTGTATGGGGATACTAACAGCATCAACACTTACGAGCATTCTGGTCGTGGATAGGCCTAGCACCGTCTAATTACAAATTCATGGACCTTAATCAACCATTCGCGAGGATCCTAGCCAAGCATAACAAACTACTATTTGTACAACGGACCATTGCAAACACAAGTTACCAAAATAGGAAATTTCATTCCATCAAACCTTCACAAAGACGTCATAAGGAAGGAACTTGCCCCCATCATACGGAGGATTATCATACCATTTTGTGTGTTCGTCAAAAGTGATCCGCACGCGCTAGCAACTCTGAAACGTTTCAAGTCAACATTGGAGAATTCGAATCCACTTTTCTCTGCAAAAATTGCATGTATTTTATCTTCCACAATCCACCCAACTAGAGAAACAACACGCCATGTGCCCACGCTGCGCGACCGGGTGCGTGGTGGAAAAGGGGGTGGAGTGATCACCACCCTCTTAACCCGTAAACGGATCACGCTCGTCGATCAACCCCTATTTTTTACAAAGTACGGGAGCAAAGCGTCCATCAAGCGAAAAACACAGCCACCCAGGAAGCGAGGAAACGAAGATGAGTAACCCCACCATACCGTCCCCTTCATATCTCCCCCTCCATCCGTTTCAGACTTGTATGCCCAAATCTTCTGGTCTCACGGTAACTTGTGAACTTGACAACTGGTGGTCTGTTCAACGGGACTGCCGAGACGACTTGATGCTACTCAAGTGCCATACCGAGTTTTTGTTTCTGCCCAATCCAATTGAGGGATCCCGTGGACGGACGTATACCGCAGAGTTTCCGCGCTTGCGCAGGCGACTTTACGCTGTCTAAACCAAACATTGAAACATCCTCCATCACATACAGAATATCACACGACACAGCCTTTATAACTGCGGGGCAAGGGGTCCAATCCTCCGACCTCATTCTCATCACGATTGGACGAAAAGGGACGAAAACCACAACACCGCTCCCATCGCCCATCCATCCCATCCCAACAACACAATTAAACTTCCTTCGTTGTCAAACGCTTCCTTAGTATCCATCCGGCCTGAAATCGGGCTGATCTCCCACTCGGCTCTCCTTGTCAACAACATCGGAGATGTACGAAAAAATTGCTGTACACCACCGTATAGAAACCGTATTAGACAACCCACACCGTCCCCTAAAAGGCTAAACCTACACCTCCAAACCTTAACCAGCCTGGGCGTCATCATAACAAGATCGTCCCCGACTGTCGACAGGGAACTGGACCCTTCTTTTGGTCTATCATCGCCTAAATCCGACAACTTCTCCCGAGATATCCACTTTGTTGTTCTCAGCTTTCCTTCGATGGTCGATCCTTTAAATGACTGACTGCCTGACTACTTGGAACCTCATATCTTTGGTGATTATGTTATAATTATAGTCGTATAATACGTATAAGAGAGGCGGTCATTACATACTCTGTACCTATACTTGTACACTACTAAGTTGCTTTACAACAATATCATCCTAAAGACCCTCTCACAAAACTAACCAATTATCCAAATACCTTGGAATAATTGTTACTTTTTCAACCTTTTCTTGATCTAGGTGAAATGGGATAACTAGGTTCCTTGTGCCAGACTTGTGGCATAATGACTTTTGATAGCGTGTAAGATTACAGAGTAACGACTAGGTACCTTACACCATCTGTAGACCGTCGAACGCTCGAAGCAGCAAGGAGTTTACCTACCTACCTACCTACCTACCTACCTACATAAACGAACCACTCCTCTCCCGGTAGACAGGAAAAAGCCACAGAGACAGACTTCTTATCAAATCATCTTAACCCAACTGAACTTAAAACTCTTCTATTCTATTACCTGTTTTATTCATCTGGACTACTCAACAAGATCCATTTCAAACGATGCTATAGGAGTAGAACAACAAAAGCAAATTGTTCCAAAGATTTGAGGTATTTCGATACGTAGAATTACCTTACGCTAATGAGTCCAAAAAAATGAATCTCAGCCACTTTTCCGGGAGCCACTGAAGAATCGTGATCAGAAGGCTAAGCAGTGTTGTAAATGAGTTGAGTTGAGTTGACGTAGTGGCACCTACTCAACTCAACTCAGAGTACTGAATCCTACTCAACTCAACTCGCCAAGTACTCGAGTGACTCCGAGTACTATTTGAGTAGTACGGAGTACGCCGGGCCGAACAGGTCCGAGCCTCGCCCGGGCGGTCCGACCACTCGCATTATGCCTGCCCTCCCTCCTCTATACCGTATGAGCGACGATACTCGTATAACCGAGTGTATTTGAGTCGGATAAAGCCCACTTTTTTAAGGGGATATATATTTAGGTAGCCTTAGAGGAGGAGTATACAAGGTAGGTAACCTTTAAAATATTTAAGATATATTAAATAATATATTTACTAATATTTAAAAACTACTAAATTAGAGGTTCTTTATACCGAGCTCCCTGCTAGTCAAGCAACTACTAGGGAGTTACTATTTATGGTAAACTACTCTGAGTCCTACTCGAGTACTCAAACCAACTACGTAACTCAACTCAATAATACCTACTACTTATACTCAACTCAACTCAACTCTAAGTAACTCTGAGTAGTACTCGAGTTGTTGAGTAGTTTGTTACATCGCTGAGGCTAAGCGGTCTCCAGTACAGTAATACAAAGTATACAACGATTATGTATGTATGTGGAGGTAACAAAAAACAAGTCAATTCGACTACAAAACTCTTCCGAAATATTCATTACAAAAAAACGTTCATAAACACAAGTGGTATCACTTCTTACGCCATCTGCAAAAAGTCGGAAGAAAAAGAGAGAAGAGAGAAGAAATAAGAAAAGAAGACTCCTAATCCATCCCCATTCAGCCGTCAATCATTAAAGACCCCCCAAACCACAAAGGCCCACCCACCTTTCCTACCTCCATCCCAAAATCCTCTACCGTCTCGGCAAATTGTTGGACCCAAATCGAGGTCCTCCCTGTGCCAGACTCTGTCGCACAATCGTTTCCGCCGCCGCCGCTGCGGCAAGTCGTTCTTTTTGTCTACTCCTATCTCGGATGTAGGACGCAGCTTCAGGTCTCATCCGCAGGATTCTCAAGACCATATCGTCACTTGGATCAGCCTGTGCTTCCTTGCGTTTTTCCTCCTTGGCTTTTTTCATGGTGCCCAGGTTGCGGCTCATCATGATACTCTTCGCTCTCTTCATCGACGTCGTGCCCATGAGACCACCAAACGAGGCACCAAGACTGGCAGGAGCAGAGAGACGGTTTCGTTGCGCCTGTGCACGTTGAGCAGTTGCTGATGCCATACGTTCTGATGTGCGAATGAGGTTGTCCGTCGCATCGAAATAGAAGAAGTTGAGCGATTTCAGTTCATGGTACTTGGGAGACTTCAACACGTCCTCAGGAACACCCAAGACTTCTCCTGTCTCGTCATCCTTTGCATGGAAGAACTCGAAGAGGAGGTCTAGCCATCTGAAAGCAATATCTAGTTCCTGTTGACTGAGAGGCTTCTGTGAGGACGGCTTGTCTGATAGCGGTGGGACGAGCAAGCTCTCAATGGCTAGAAGAACTTCTTTCCACAGTCTGGTCATGACCATAACCATAGACTCGTCCGTCAAAGTCTGCTTCATAATTTGGAAATTATCGTTGAAATAGGTAAAAAGTGGCTGGAGGGCAGTTTCGATCTCTAGAGGCGTGATTGGTGTTGGCATAAGAGATTGTCGGTTCTTCCACAAGCTTGTGACCGCGGCCACTGACATACCGCCTCGAGATAGCAATTGCCGTAGAGCTTCGTGCGAGAGGGATGAGTTAATGTATTGTGAGAGCTATCGATATATTAGTTTTTGTGTGCAATATCACTGTCGCTCGAAATACCTTGTCTGTGATCACTCGTGTCATATCCCGTTCGGTTCGCTTCAGTAGACGAAAAGCTTTACCAAAATAGAATTGAATGTCGTCTCTCTCACCCTCCATGCTAACTCGCAGTAGGAGCCGGCCCTGTGTGTCAAGGTTCAACCAATATTCCCGTGGCATATAGTCGCTGAAATGAGAGGGGTCTAATTTCAGGTTAGTTCTCCCGACGTAGTCGTGATCACCGAATGTATCCCAATCCCACACTGTTGCAATTATCATAATCGCCCCGCCCACAGTGATGTCAACAGATTCGTCCCAGCGCGGATTGAGAGTCCTCATTACAACTCTGGTCTTCGATAGTCTCTTTCCATACTCATCTCCAAGCACAACATAAGGATCGCTAGTACCATTTGGATCGCAAGCCTTGATATCCTCCGCCTCTACTATTTTGATAGTGAAGACATATTTTGAAGGTCGGCGTAGCTTCTCTCTAGGCGGTTGAAACCTAGCTAGAACTTCTGCACAAGCATCGACTTTCATTGTCTTCTCAAGCGTATCAAGCTGCTGAATTCCGTATTCGATATTATTGAGTTTGACGAAGGACTTTACATGTGTTAGCTACGATATCAAGTGATTGGCTAGGTTAGACATTACCTCTGGGTAAAACTGAAATGGCTCGATCTTCTCCTTGTTATTCCAAGCATCCTTTGCAAGCTGCATCCACTTTTCCTGTTTTGTCTGTTGGGCGGCAGCTTCTTGAGCCGGTGATAGTCGATCCATCTCCTTATTGAAAGTTTGATCGAGAACTTCACAGTATCGACCAAGTGCAATTCCAAAGGACTTTGACATAGCTGTCATGAACTTTGCATAGTGAAGTTCATTATCCCAGTCCAGCTGGAATATTTTCTCTGCTGTTTGGTTGAAAAAAGTGAATATATCAACAACAGAGGAGCTGTGCCTCTCTGAATCGGAGGGAATATAGTCAGGGTGCTCCATATGAACCTCAAACTTGTCTTGCTTGATGGCATTGTCTACAATACCAACCACAGTCTCATCTGCCGTACGAATCCATCGCCAAACAAAGTCTGCTAGAACTTCCTCGATGGGAAAAGCAAATGGCTTCTCAGGCAAAGCAGCCTGATGGATACTTCGGATTTCTTTGAGCTCTTTATAGAGCTCGAATCCATCCTCCAAATCCACTTCTAGTTCCTTAGACTGGGCTACGTGGAGAATCCGCTGGATCAAATCATGCGCATCGCCTTCGAAACTTGGAAACATGGTTTCGATAAGTATGGTTAATGGGTTGACACCCATGATGTCCGGGTTCTTACGATACTTCTTCTGAATTCTCTCACAGAGCTTGACAACAGCCTTTCCAAGTTGTATGACGTGGTAAAATTGCCACTCCTCTTGATTTTGGGGAACCTGGGCCTCTAAATAGTCGCGATAGACACCAGCAGCTCTGGAACGAAGACCTTCTTCGAGCTGAACTCGATAAGACTCCGCTTCTTCCTCACCTTGGAAAAATGAGGGGTCGTTATAAATGTGGTTGTCAAGTATGACCATGATGGGTCCTGGGGAAGGTGGCTTCGGATCATAACAGTGCTGTAACACGTCGTAAAGATCCCGAAGAAGCCCATCATGCAAATTTGATAGTATTTGTCGGTATTGAGCAAAGTCTTGAACCGTCCAATAGTTCTGGTCAATCGAGGATAATCCAGCAGTATGAGGCTCAACCTTGAGACGTTTAGGGTCCGGCGGAGGAAACTTAACGAAGTCGAACGCAGTATCTAGCTGCTCAAGGCCGATTTCTTGATCTAGAAACTTCTGTGCTGCAACATCCAGAAATAATACCAGTCTAGTGAATTGAGGAATGCGCCATCGAAGACATAATTCTGCCATTAGGTCCAATGATGGCCGGGAGAGTAGTTCAGTTGCCACAGGTTCTCCAGAGCCATCGTTCGATTCTGCGCCCTGGAGGTGGTCAAATGACATGGCGTGTTGCAGTATCAATTTGTAGTAAGATCTTGGATCGGGAGGAATGAACGTGTAGGTAGACTGCTCAAGGAAAAGGCGCCCAGGTTCATCATCCTGTATAGATAAGGCACTCATATCAACAGGCTGGTCAAAAGAGTAAAGGGATGTAGGCTCAATTGGGCTTGAGATGGACTTGGATAAATCTGAATAAGCTTGGTCTTCAGCACTGGTCGAAACCGAATGAACTGGCGGAAGTGGTTTATTCGAGCCCGAAGAGGATTTGACAAGCTCTGGTCTTGCTTGCAATATTTCCGCCATCATATGGGACAGGTCGGGTATCTCGCCCTTCTTCCAAGCTTGGTGTGCCTCCTCCAAGTCGAAGTCATCACTCCTAAGAGTGCGTTTCGTGTTGGAGTCCAGGCAATGCTGGTAAGCCTTCAAATCCGTAAGGGCGGCCTCCTCAGTCCAAAGTTTCTTGCTGGCATCTATGTCAGCCTGGACCTGTGAATTTTGAAGACCAAATATTCTGGCCACAGTCTGAACCATTTGCATGTCTTTGACATCGAAACTTAGGGGTGCTACCACTTCAATTGTGGTGCTTCCAGCATTGTCGCTCTTGTTAATGAATAAATCTTGATCGTTAGTCAACAGTTTTTTCTCCAATGTTGCCAGTCGGCCCATCAACTCGGGACGATCTTTATCATTTCCATGATCTTTCAGGGTGTTGCTAATCAGCCGGACAAATAAAGCCACATGGCGATCCACCAAGAGTTTCCATGAATCATCATCAGGGGCCTTGCCCTTCTGAAGGGCTTTGGTTGCGTTTGAGTAGAATATTAGAACCAAATCCTCCACACGTCTCTCTTTATCCATTCGTTTGCGAAAGCCTGTTTCCGTAAATGCGGTATATGCTTCGGCAAAAGTACGCTTCACCGCAGCCTCGTTATATCCCGGCAGTCTCTCGGTACCTATCAGAACGCCTTGAAGTCTTCTCTCTAGGGGTGACATGAATCCATGGGGAAATTTGGCGCTTTTGGTGTCTTTCATTAATGAAAAGTCTTGGATCAATTCCCCTATCATGACCGACTTCCTAGCAGCTATAGGCTTTGGCGCCGAAACATACTGCTTTCTCTTTGCTCGAGGCTGGAGAAGGTGGTGGAGGAATGCCACTCGGAGGGCGAATGTATATGCATCGTTGTAGCTAGGGGCTTTCGTTCGTGATTTGGAGGAGGTATTTCGGCTCAAAGACAGTCGTTTATCATTTTGTATACTCTCGATGCGCCGGTGCGGGCGAGTTCGAGAGGAAGCAGAAGACATGCTGTGATGCTATCGCTTCAGCTGATTGGGAGGAGGCAAGAAGAAGGAGGAGGGTGTTTTGTTTCGAGATGTTTGGCGGGGTGCGATGTCACTCCTTGAAGCTTGTCGAGTATCTATTCACGTAGGCGGCACAGCGCAGCGCAGCGACGTTGGGAATGCAATGCGAAGGCAGGCCCTTCTGCTCGAGTAGAGGATTCACGGTGACGAGAGCGTGGTTTGTCACAAGCAATAGTAGTTGTAGTTACTTGTGACGAATGCATTCGCATGGGGAATAGAACTGAGGTGGTGGTGGGCATTGACCTCATATAGGTTGGGCGGCGACAATCATGGATTTGGGCAGGGGAAGGGTGGTTTTGGCCCCTCGTTGTGAGGCGAGGAGGCGCTTTGCAGCCTTTGCTTTGCCGATCGAGACAAATCGCTTGATGAGATGCAACCCCATGTGCGGCCCGGCGCAAGACGACGGGGTTGGATATGATATATCTTAGACACGGAGTCCATTCAATTATCAAAGAGTCCCTTCAAAAAGACACGAGTTCTATACCTCACAATTTCCGCTGATATTCGGTCCCACCGCGGTTGTGACGTATCTTGTTACTAGTGAGCTTGTGTCGAGCGCCAAAAACAAGCTTATCCCCGTTGACGATGTATCCAAACTTCTGCCATGTGAAGTGAGGCTATACACATCTACTTCATACAAGGAGAAATACGGAGTAAGCTATGGAACCATGGTGTGGACACGAAGACGTGCAGTGCAGCTGTGCTGTACATAGAAGTACTTTGTGACCTTGAGGTTGCTACTCTGAAGTGGCTTTCCGTCTAATAATAGATGCACCTGCATCCTTAAGCGTATGGTCCGAGGTCTCATAGTCTCATAGTCTCATATTCATAGGCTCATAGTCTCACAGTCTCATAGTCTCATAGCCCCATAGTCTCATAGTATCAGGCCTAGTACAGTTACAGCCATAATTCTCTCAAAGATTGCCAACACCGCTCGTATGCAATCTAGTGTTCTCCTCTCGCCTTGATGGAGATTTTCTCCTCGTACCTCGCATCTCCAAAGTCTCTCCTGAGACTCTTATATTGAGATTGGCTCGCTTGATGCCTCCGTAACCTTCACAAGAAGTCGTATGGGAGAATAGAGCCTACACTAGCTACTACCAGCCCAGCCTCCCAACCTCTCTCCTTCAATCAAGTGCCTACCTAAATTAGGTACCTACACTACTGGTACATGTCCAATACTCCGTAACGCACAGAGATGCAGCCGCCCTTGAATTTATACTTTCCGGCTAGGGCTCTCCCTCTCCATTCCCATTGGCAGTTCCCCAGGCGGTTCCACTCACGTGACATCGCACAGACCATTCTCCTCCTGGCCCCGTAGGAACCAAGTAGTTGTGATGGGCAACCGCTCCCATAGGCGAGTTGATACCTCTCTAGTAGTTCCGTTCAGGTCTACCTGCTCGTACATCACCAACTACCACTACCTACGATACAACCTCGCCTTTTATCCACCCGTCCTAGCACAATTCCCACGCGGCGCTATGATCTTCTAAATACCACCGCTACCCGGAATTTTATGGTCTGCCCTGTACGAAGCTTGCTCCAGCTTGGGGCGACCCAGAGTGAAAGTACAACGCTCGAAACACCGCTGCTCATCTTCCAGCAGGACCGAGAACTATTATGACCGCCGACCTGCCGGGTCCTAATCTTGCACCTAACGACTCGCTGCCTGATGAACAATTGATAACCGTGCCCAAAACTTCCGCTGCCTGCCAGCCTCCGAACAACATGAAGTCGAACGGTTATCCCGAAACCCATGAGGTTCCTCTGCCGGAGTCGGAAGCTGTTGAGAAGAATACAAAACTCGGTATTGATGCGAGATCCAAAATCTCAAGCCTACTGAAGGATAGAGAACAGGAATGGACAGCGGTAGCAAAGAAAGAGGGACCGCTTCAACTACTGGATTTGCCCATGGATGTGCTGAAAGAAATTGTGAAAGAGGTAATGTTTGGAGTGAGTGGTATACACAATTCCTAACTAACTTAGTACAGGTAACTCATACGAACGATCTGACTGCCTTAGCACTTACCCATTCTGCTCTGCATAACCTTGCCATCCCACATATTTATTCGAGATTCGACATTGTATGGCCTGACGCCCACGCCACGAATGACCCCAGAACTGGGGTTGATGCCCTTACCTATGGACTTGCAACACTTTGTATGGGTGACACATTCGCACAACAAACCCCTGACCAGTCATTTACTTGTTTGAACTGCGGAACTGTCAACTCCACCGATTGCACCCATAGTCTGATAGCGGCTCCAGGGAATGGCCAAAGACGATTGGGAAATCAATATCCACAGTTTACAAGAAAGTTTTCATTGGGAAATGGACCTGCGGATTGGGTACAGGAATACCTAATTACCAAGGAGAGCGGGAAAATGTTGGGAACACTTGTAGCCTTAGCCGTGGCTAGGATGGTAAATTTGGAGGCATTCGTTTGGGATATGCCAACTGGTGTTCTGACAGATGTGTGGCTTGCTCTCTCGTCCCTGGAATCTAGGAGTCCAAACAAAGAATGCCGATTGGAGCGGGTTTGGGTTAGGTGGCATGACAATTCTGAAGCTGCGAATCCTTCCGCTCCTCCTGCTCCATCGAATAATCCCCAGCAGATGTTTTCGGGGAGTACCATGACATCTGTTGGTTGGACAGTTCCTTTAGGATCTTCAAACCCTCCACCCCTTCGAGCGCTCGCTCAAAGTCATGTTGAATACCCAACACTGAGCGTTTTGCCTCCGCTCAAGAGTCTGTCGGTACTGGATATCGATGAGCTAGACTACCTCGATGAAATGAGTATCTTGATCGCAAAATCAAAAACCCGCCTACGTGAATTGAGGGTTGGCATAGCTGCAAAAGCTGTCACTCGGGAATTTGCCATTGCTTGGGACGGACAAGACTTGCAGCAGGTTGACCATAAGGCACAGTGGCCAGGCGCCAGCACTATTGGGGAAAGACGGCTGGGAGGTGTTTTAGGGATTCTCTTGGGCCGTATATTCGACATCCGCAAGAAACCACGAGCAGCCAAACCTGAGAAGAAAGATGCGATTGCAGTGGCCTCATCTACACCGATGCCGATTGAAGCTCAACACATAGAGACCGAAGTACCATTTCCAATCGACATGTCAAATGGAGAGAGCCTGGGAAATCATAATGTGCACCCTACAGAGACTTCTTTTGAAGAAGACTGGGCTGGAAAACAAAACGTTTTAGCTAATGGAGGTACATACAACACCGGTGCCCATCATATAACGGATCCGACTTTCACAAGCATGCCTCTCGACCCAGTACAATCTGATATTGAATCGCTCAATGCATTGATTTCTGCTCACGGCCTTCATGCCACTCCTAACGAAGAGAGCTTTGCTGACTTGCAACCGGTTACTGGCACAGATCCCACTTTGAGACGAGTGCCAACGCAAAGTCAGAAACAATCTCATTTTTCAGAAAATCACTCGGCGGAGCGAGAACGGCTTGATGGGAGATTGAGATTACAAACGTTGGAATTGGAACGCATTCCATTGTCTGTGTCGGTTCTCCAGAAGGGATTTGACTGGTCTGTCCTAACAAATTTGACCATACTGGATTGTCCACAGCATGACAGACTATGGGTGATGCTGCGGAGACACTTCCAGCCTACGCCCATTGGCCCAGGCCACTCATCGAGACATAGTTCCAGCGCCATGCAGTATCATTTAAACTTGAAGAAAATTCATACCGATGCTGCATCTCCATCGCTCATCTCGTTTCTGAAGGAGACTCTAGCACCGAATACGTTGGAGACTCTCTTCCTACAAGATAGGAAACGTTCAAGCGCCACCAATGTCACGATTGTAAGCTGGCTCTTTTCGTCTAAGGTTTGACAACAAACTAACCAAAGATTCTTAGGATGCAATATATAAAGGACCATTAAAGAGACATCGCGCCAGTTTGAAGAAATTAATGCTCGACAGTTCAGACAAGATACCCCGAGGCCCAACAAGTTCATCAGAAAGCTCAAGATATAGAGCTTGGATGCCAACCCGCGATGTATTGAGTTTCATTACCAGCGGTCGGATGTCTAGTTTACGAGAATTGAGCATTGCTATTGATTACAAGGATTGGGTAAGATATTCCCCTTTCTTTCAAAAATGTGATTGGAAGCTTACACTGGTTAGCATCATTTTCTTCAACGCCTGTGTCAGATTCCTCATCTGCGATCCTTGAACGTTCCTTTTATTGCAGACCATGTTACGGCGGCTTTCGTTCCGCGAGAGCTGGTAATGCAAGTAATTGATGTTATACACTTGCGACCGGAGGTTGAGCTCTGCTACATTGGTATATCCGATAAGTGTTTCGAGATCCTTGAAAACCGCTCCAGCGATGAAACGCATGGCTCTACAGATATGGGGCAAAGCATATTGCCTGATGGTCCCGAGGGGGCTGATGACGAGGATGAGGACGAGGACGAAGGAAGCGAGGATGATGAAGACGAGGAAGAAGACGAGGATAACGGGACCGCCACGGCGGCTGTTGACCCCGATGAAACGGAATCCGACATGTCAGATCACGAGGATTCGGATTCGGATTCTTCGGATGGTTCCGACGATGGGCACTCTAAAATTCGTCTTCGACCAAGGGAAATTCTGTTTTATGATGACAAAGTAGCTATATTCAAAGCTCGTCACGGAAAGCTATAATCGCCGGGTTGTGGGGAGGGGGAAAACGTAATGGAGTCATTTACATGTACAACTTCTGGAGTTCTTGAGCGCATTGGTAAATTTGCACTTTATTGCATTGCCAGAGGCATACCAAAAAACGGGCTTGGGCTAGGTGGGGTGGGTCTTGCAAGCTGGAGTTTTTTCTTTTTGAAATGGTGACTAAAGCGACACCTTTTGTAAAGCTGGGAAGTAACCAGGCACATGGGTGACATAGTTAGGGATACACGTATGATACCCACTGGGGTCAGCGCATGGATTGATTCTACATGAATTGGACATAGGCTCTTTGCTCTTTATATCTGTCTTTGGTGTTTCTCCAAAGTTGTATTGTTTTTATAATAATGTATAGGGATTCAAGCGATTTTATGGACGGTCTTGGGTGGACTATTTGCGCTGTGTGTGATATCTTGATTCTTAGACGTGTCTTTCGTAGGCAATCTTTGGATGTGAGATTCTGTTCTTACAGGTTCACGAAGTTGGCTCTATTGTTGTTTTGGCTTGTGGTGGTCACACTTTCTCTCTCTTGCTGAAGCCATCTCATTCAAACACTCCCCACATGATTGAATTGCTGTCAATAAGAATCCAGTTAATAATAATCTAGTGAATACGAATCTAAAAGAATCTAGTAAGTAAGAATTCAGTCCTCCATTACGCAGTTAATTCGCAAAAAGATAATAATCTCACTGTAGATCAGCTCTTCGACGGCAAGTTCTTCATCATCTACGCTGGATAGCATCATATACAGGGTATTCATCCTGCAGTCTTTTTTTGGTGACTTGATATGTCTACAGAATTTTACATAATCGTGGACGTTATATATAATATTTGGGATGTGGCGAAAGATGACTTCGGATATTGAATCAGAGTCTAGGGTAGGAGACTGAGATGCTCTTTTTGTATTCTCTTGGGTTGTGTTAGGTGACTGGAGTAATCATAGACGCTTAGATACTTATGATACGTACATGTAGTTGGATACGAGACATGGATGCATTTGAATATCTCCGGGGCTGATATAGGCATGGTAGTTGTGAGAGAATCGTGTGATATTGCTTGTGTTAGGTATTCTTCTATTCACAGTCACTGAGGTATTTTGTGATAGAAAATCCAGGAAGACCAAGCCTGAGAACAATCCTTACAAGCAGTCTCGACTCTCGAGAGAAATACGTTCTTCACTCCCTGATTACCCTGAACCAATTGGATAACTTACAAACCATTATCTAAGTCATCGGAATCGAGATTCGAGGCCGAGACTGATGGAAGCCCTGAAAAGATTCCTTTCCTAATCTATGGAAAGGACTGAGTTTAGGTGATATATCCTTCCTTCACGATGGATTGAGAAATTTCGACTCTTCACATGAGAAAGAATTACAGTAACGCCGAAGAAAACTCGGTGAAATAAGGTTGGCGACAACACACAATTAAAAGCTAAGCATTTGTTTATTAGAAATTTCCCACTGGGCTCGGCAAAATAAAGAGTCTGGATGAATTCTATAATTTATTCGTATATTAAAGGATGGTTGGTTCGCTACTGTACTACTTTACTTATTTTATCCCCATGGAGATAGCTTGAATAAGGTAACCATCCAGGTCGAAGTCGGTGAGATCAAGCATCAACGATTCCCTCCTTTCTTGTTCCAGGAACTTTATTTAATTAAGGCCTATACCTAGTGGGTGGATGGAACCTGGAATCAAAGGGTGTATTTGTAGTGGAAATAAGCAGTTTGCAGTCGTCCTTGGGGACAAGTTGGACTAATGGTTATCAATACGAGAAGTTATCCACATTATCTTTTTCACTGCGCTGTGAAAGCTCTACGGCAGCAACGGAACGTTCATAAGGAAGTTTGGGAAGCTTTGCTTGTGAAGGGGGGAATTCAGGCGGGCTTTTGTTGAAAGTCCCCTAATAATATTTGGTAAGTCTGATACTTCGGTTGTGGTTAGCTGGGAGTCTAGGATGGTAGAAGTGATTGCTATTCGTTTAGCTAAATAGATTACTTCGTGATTGAGATGTTTGTTGGCGCGATTATAAGTGTATGCAGCGGAAATCTTTGGAATGAATTGAGGAGTTATCTTGCTGGTAATACGTACCTACCTAGGGTTTATAAAAGGAATCAACCTTTGCGGTGCAGCTTTTGTGTTTAGGCAGCTATACTAAATAGGTGGAGAACGGGAGAGGATTGAAATTTGGTAGGGTAGCTGGTTCGTATTAGAGCTATATAGTACGATGATTATAAAATTCTAGGTTATTTCAATTAATTTACTATTAATTTATTCAAATTTTCTATATTCTCTCGAATAATAACGTTTTATAAAGGGATTTTGATTAAATAGTTTAATAATATATATATATATATATATATATTTAAAAAATATATTTATTCTATTACTTTATTTATTTTAGTTATTAGTATAAACTCTAATTATTTGAGATAAGATAAAGGGATTCATATATGCTTAAAGAGTATTTAGTTAATATATTATATTAAAAGATTAAAAGTTTTATATTCGAGGTTTTTATTTACGCGAGAATTAATAAACTAATCTTTAAGTCTATATTAAATCTACTTGAATTAGACCAGTATCTAACCATACTTCTTATATTTAACCTAGACAAACACCCAATTATTTATTAAGATATAAAATAACACGAGATAGTCGCGTTTCCGTCCTTACTCCTAAGCGAGAAAGACCTGTAGTGGTAGTAGTAAACATCGATACTACTACAAAGTCCCCAAGTGCGGCATTTACCCATTCTCCTGTGTAACATAAGGTGCTTTCCTAAGCCACCAGTGCAGCTTATAGAAATATGTATGAACAATGTGACAGAAGATTATCCCATCCATTAGGTTGTACCACGAGCGGGAGTAGCTCGTGATGGCTCGTGATCGGGGTGAACAAGACGCTGGTTTAGGGAATAGAAGCAAGGGCGAACCAGGGATGCCGGACTAACTCAAGATCTTGAATTCGAAAAGCCTTTTTGTGGCCGACAAGTTTTTTTAGGTGATGAAATGCCCGAACATTGGCGGATGTTCACATGGATTTCGCGGGTTCGTCGAGGGAAAAAGATTGGAATCGAGCGATTGCGAGAGGTATCGGAGATCAGATAGATGAGTGTATTTGTAAATTTGTAGATATTTGAATGGATCGACCAATGAGGTTCTGGTCTTATTACGTGCAGCAGATGGATGCAGGCTACGTCAAGAAGAGCTCGAATTGGAGGGATTAAATTCTACGGCGTGCATGGAGAGTGTAGGTAACGTATCAAATACCGTACCGTCGTACCCGCCAAGGACTGTGTGCAAGGCGAATGGGATATTGGGAAAAAATCGGATATTTTTTTGTTCTTTTTTACTTTTCTTATTTTCTTCAACATTTCATGAAGGAGGGCGATATCGGATGGGGCCAGTAGATTTTGACTCTTCTGGGATGGGATGGTAAAGCGAAGAATTATATCATAGAAGAGGAGACTTATGGGATTTGGACCAATAAGTCGTGTAGGACAAGGATGAAGCGAGTAGTTTGATGCATGAGGAGGCAAGTGGAGGACTGTGATTCATTTCAGAGCAAAAAAATATTCAGAGGGTGTGGGTGTGGAGTTCTCAACGTAAATTTACCATTTGGAACTTTGAATTTGCAGTTGAATAACAACCAGTACCGAGACCCCCTTCATCTTTGCACCTTATTGGCGTTTTGGTTTCCATTTCGCCAAACCTTTTCCTCTGCGGTGCATCTGAGCGGATGTTGCCGAAGTTGGCTTGAAATGACGTCTTATAAATGATTCGCCGCCGCGTGAAGAAGAAGCAAACATTGGTGCATGGAAGCAACTATTCTTCTTGTTCACTGCGCCCCGGCCTGGTCACACGGTCTAGAAGAAGGCGACCGAGACCAGCCAGTCTTCGCTAGAGTGATAAGAATAGTTTTGGTAAAAACAGTAATAAGATAAGTTATTTCCCAATATCTGAGATCGGACTGGCTGACCAAGACAAATCGGCTTAAGAGGAAAGGGACGGGGTTCGGACAGCTACAGGGCCTTGAAGACGATCCTATCGGAGAGAATTGATCGCAAAAACACAGGGGAGGCATGTAAATTCAGCCCCTTCAAGGTCCCGGACTTCCCATGATACTGCTGAAAAGCACTAAAGTGCCCGGGCCCCTCCTGCACAAAGCAACAGCTTGCAGCATGCAAGATCCGAGAAAATCAACGGTTTGACGGTGGTCGTGGTCTGGTCGTGGAATCTTGAGATGGCGTGAAGCGAGAGGGCAGTCGCAGCCAACGGGCAAGTCAGGTTGCGTTGCTTTTGCCATCACATCACGGACAGAATTCTCGATTGGCCTTTTGCCTTCTGAGTCCTGACACGCTGTCCTCAGACACCAGACACTGGAGCCCTTGAAGTCGTCATATATGGAAACTTTGGAGGGGAAGAAAGGATTGTTCAACCCTGAATTAGATCTGTGGCCCGTGACCATGGGTGATTCTTCTGTTTTCGTGAGGGAACCCGCTCAACCGCTTAACCCGGGGCAGAGGTGGTGCCGACCACACCAGATCACGGAGACGAGACAGTGATCATTTTGCCAAAGTGCGGAGGGGCGAGTAGAGTCGCACGTTGCTGGAGGCTTTCCTTTTTCGGTGGTGTCTTGACCAGAAGCGTACAAGGCCTGTCGGGGCCACTGATCACTCTCACTACATACTACATAGCCGCATGGTAGGGTAGCATGTGCTGTACGAAGTACTGTAGCATGTATCAGGTACAAGTAGTACCACAATTTCCTGACACTTTTATTGTTTGTTGAGTGTTGAAGCTCTTCAGACTTCAGCATGCTCTCAGTCCAGTCGCTGGACGAGGCCCGCACCACAACTAAATGAGCTATATTCCGTACTCTCCCTACCCTACCCTACCTCAGCTCGGCAACCTCAGGCGAAGAGATCCTAGGCGAGCTTTTTAGCTTTGATGCCAGCTCTTAAATGTGCATATAGACACCCACCAGGTGAACCATACTGCAGGTATCGTACTGTTCCTCGGTCTCGGTGTCATCACGAAGGTTGATGCTTTGGGCAGAGGCAAAGAGAGGCAAGTGCAGGCAAGTGCAGGCAAGTGCAGAGGCAAAGGCAGGCAACTAGAGACACCTAGACATTTAGACACCTAGTGACCTAGTGACCTAGTGACCTAGTGACCTAGACGGCTAGCCACCAATAGCCACCAATGGTCCTCGTACAGTAGCAACAAGACTACTGTAGCTAACTCCCAAATCGAAGCCAAACACGATGCACGAAGCGAAGCGATGCGAGGCGAGGCGAGAGGCAGGTGCAAATCAAATCAAATCAAATTGAACAGCTCTCCCTCTGCTTCTCCCTCTGCCCAGCGCCCCCCGGATCTGACTTCCTCCCTCCTCATCCAGATCACGGCCATGGCAAGATCATGCCGTCTCCGCCATATTTCTGTAAGGTTCTGTAAAACCCTAAAAAAGGGCACTTGGTGGGTTTGGGTTAGTAAACTTGGTCATGGACCCTCTCTGGCCCTCCTCCCTCGTTCTCGCCCTGATCATCGCACCAGCCCGCTACCCCTACACACTACCCTTACGCTACCCTTCCATTACGCTACGGCTACGGGGACCCACGCCCACGCTCGTCTTGCCCTCCTCACCCATACCTAACCTACACGCCCCCCCTCCAAATTTCTCTTCTCCCACCCATCCCACATCATCTCTCTCATCCCTGGATTTCGTTCTGCAGTCCTTTGCGTCAAGTTGTTTCTCGTGGATCTCTCTGGCCTTGTGTTCTTCGTCGACCTTTGTTTTCGAATTTGCTGCTTTCTCTCGGGATTCCAGTTCTTCCAGCATAGTGAGTGGCCCGCATCAAATTTCTGTGAAAGTCCTGCCCCGGTGGTCGTGGTGGGTGATGGTCCTGGTGCTGCGCTTCTACCGACTGCTGGCTGGCGCAATTGGGCACATGCCGGAGCCGCAAATCGCAACCCATCGTCACCATCACAATCCCAACAGCTATCCTGACTCTCCCGATACCCCTCATTATTTGCACGTTGGGCTGGCCATGGGCGCCAACAACGTTGCCATCACCAACATCGTTGCACATGACGGAGAGCTTGCACTGTTGAGGAAAGTGCATTGGTGCTTCTGGCGCATTCTCTTGGAATCGGTTCGCGATTCTCAGCAATGCGCGTTTGTTGGCAAACCAGGCGCTTCCCCTACCAATACATGCGAACAGTTCATCCGTAGAACTACAACTGCGGCCACAGTGCTTTACAGTTCTTTGATCTCTATGCGGGGCGACAATTGACTGACATTTGCTTTGGTCGCAGATTTGAATTCATCCCTAGCGACCATCCCATCCCTTCCAGCGAAATCCTATCTTTACCGCTCTCACTCTCTCGAATTTTTGCAGGCGCAAGCGTTGTCGTAATCTCGAGGCGATTGGTTTTTGCGGTCTTGCTTCCAACTCATTTCCGCTACACCTTACGACTTTCACGAAGGCGGTTTTAAATATCTTCGAGCAGGTGTTGGATTTCTGAGGTGAGCCATTACCTTCTATTTTCTCTATAGCCTGTCAGCGGAGGTCCTTTCATAAGCGCAAAAAATGGAAGATTGAGGTCCAAGACCTACACACCAACTGCTTCGAATTGATCGATGGATTCGAAGAGTACCTATTATTCGCCCAACCCATGAGCTCACTTTGTCCTTCAAGCCACCGGGACTCTTTCATATAGTTCTGAATATCTTGCTGGAGATTTGTTGAATATGGGTTGCGTGAATCGATTCCACTGTGGCAGTGCCTTTTGGTAAAATTCTATGACTGAGGTTTGAATGCAGAAGCTTCATAGCCTTTTGCCATTGGATCTCCTTTTCTGAATTTCTTAAGGGAAACGCGTCGGTCTGGAGCCTGATGTTTCTTTCCGGTCTGATCTGACCCATATGCTCGCTGAATACGGATATCACATTGTTTGGTATCAGCAGTGGAGTATCGAAAGATGTTTCTCTCTCCCATGTGTTTGAAACCCTCCGCAGATGGGGTGATGCTCCTTGTCTGGGTACTGAAATGTGTGGATAATCCACACTGTCCTCCTAGTATGCTCCATGCAATTGCAAAATATTGCGGAAGCGTAAATTACTAGCTTCTTCCAATATCTTGAAATCATGGCGCTGGAAGCGAAGTGTCGCTTCTATGGTGGTTGCGAACCCAGCGTAATTCATCGGACATTGAATAATTTCGTGGATATCTGTTCACGACGTTATCAAGTGAATGCGGGGTATCAGGGGAGCTGGGAATTGGTGTTCACCTTGATTGCGAGTCACTATGCTGGGCGAGCGTGGCAGTCTGGCAACAACGGCATGGAGAACGCCATTTGCGCACTCTTCCTTGATGGTGTTGTCCAGTCCTCTTTCGTTCGAGTATTGAGTTTGCGTCGTATTCCACACTTCGCAAAGCTATGCCCCACCGCGGGGTAGTAGCGCTCAAAAATCAAGTCCAATCGCGTCACTCACCCAGCGTCCAAGCTGCATACTACCTTACGTTGTTTGCATTCTTCTCCTCTCAGCTTCAACATTGAATCCGTCGCATGCTTCTATGGCGAGTTAGCTGGGTTGCATATGCAAGATTCTTGTCTGGCCAACATATGGTGGAACCAACTTACAATGAGAGAGAACTAGCGTACTCTTCATGTAAGACCATTCTTTATCCTCTGGGTGGTGGTGATTCTACCTTGTGAAGATTCTGTTCATCTGCGCGTATCCTTGACCAGTAATTTCTTGCGTTGGCCTCCTGTTTTTGCATCAGGGGGAAAGTCGGCTATTTGAGCACAGACTCTAATGTAGCAACTCTGAGTGGTCAAGTGAACAACACCATCTGTCACTCATTGAAGCTCTTTTCAACTTTCCAACAATATCATATGAGCACAAACAATAGCATTGTGGGAAGGCCTCACCTTCATTCCTGAATTCTGGCGAGTCCACCGTGTCCTCCGGTCCGCGGCCGATTACCAGGAAGGCAGCCCCACAATTAGCGCGATTCGTCATCTCCTCGACCACCAGGACGTGTTTCGCAACCCCCTCATTCACACTTCTTCCATTCACACACAACAACCTCCCGTCGGCGAGATGACTCGAGTCTGGACAGTTTGACTTGAAATTTGTGCTGATCAACGTGAATAGATCTTGCGTTTACTTTCGACCTCGTTTCGATCTTCTTTAAATTTCCAACCTTCCTTCAAACCTCTTTCACAACCACAAGCGTCAGCTTTCACCTTCGTCGCCATATAACATGGCCTTCCAATACGACCCAAACCAACAGGGCCAGTTCCAACAGGAGAATAACGGCAACGGTATGCAGCAACAAGGCCCGCCACCACCGCAAGGTCTTCCGCAACAACAGCCTGGCCAGCCACCCATGCAACAGCAACCAGGACAAGATGGCGGCTCTCCTGCTCCGTTCGCTCAACAAGGCGGCGTTGAAGGTTCTTCTGGCAGCGTTACTGGTGATGCAAAGACCACACTCTGGTATGTACAATTTCTTTTCTGCTCGTCTCAGCTTCTCTGGGCGCTTCCTTCTCCAGATCGTGATTTACTATGAGTCACGACGCGGGAAAGAATGAAGTCTCTCGATCTGCCTGAGTCACTTGTCCCGCACTGGATTTATTGCTGACTTGGGCCGTCCAGGATGGGCGAGTTGGAACCCTGGATCGACGAAAACTTCATTCGCTCGGTCTGGTTTGGCATGGGTGAGCAGGTTAACGTGAAGATGATCCGTGACAAATTTTCCGGGTAAGCCATCGTCCCTTCCTTGATCACTTGAACTTTATTGACTTGCTCTATAGCAACGCAGGCTACTGCTTCATCGACTTCGCTTCCCCCGCTGCAGCAGCTAAGGCTCTATCGCTCAACGGCTCAATGATCCCAAACACATCCCGACCATTCAAACTCAACTGGGCTTCGGGTGGTGGTCTAGCCGACAGACGGTCAGAATCCCGGTTCATATTCCTTGACTCGCAAACGCGCTTCCATACAGAATCACTGCTAACTATTTAATAGTGATGATCGTGGTCCCGAGTACTCCATCTTTGTTGGCGATCTTGGACCGGAGGTCAATGAATATGTTTTGGTCTCTCTCTTCCAAGCCCGCTTTCCTTCTTGCAAGTCTGCCAAGATTATGACCGATCCCATCTCTGGCATGTCTCGTGGCTATGGATTCGTCCGCTTCGCTGAGGAACAAGATCAACAACGCGCTCTTACAGAGATGCAAGGTGTTTACTGTGGTAACCGCCCCATGAGAATCTCCACAGCCACCCCAAAAAACAAGTCTGGTGGTGCTGGCCCAGCCGGTATGCCTTTGCCAGGTGCTATGGGTGGTGTTGCCGGTGGTCCTGGTATGGGTGCCCCAGGCATGTACTCCATGGGTGCCCCAACTCCAATGGGTGCCTACTATGGTGCTCCTCAACCAATGAACCAATTTACTGACCCTAACAACACCACCGTATTCGTCGGAGGACTCTCAGGTTACGTGACCGAGGATGAGTTGCGCTCTTTCTTCCAAGGTTTCGGTGAGATCACCTACGTGAAGATCCCACCAGGAAAGGGTTGTGGCTTCGTCCAATTCGTTCAACGTCACGCTGCCGAGATGGCTATCAACCAAATGCAGGGCTACCCAATCGGCAACTCTCGCGTTCGTCTCTCCTGGGGCCGTTCTCAAAACAACTCTGGACCTGCCGGCACTCCTTATAGACCAGCACCCCCACCACCCCAATATCAATCCATGGGCATGCCACCAGCTCACAACCCCTATGGAAACTTTCAACCTTTGCAGGTGAGTTACAGCCAAATATATCTCTAAGATTTCTCGGTGCTAACATCGCCCCAGTAAATCATTCATACGTGTTTCGCAAAACGGAGTTTGTTCTAGCGTCCATGGAGTTTTCTGCTCTTGAATTTGCCTCATTTTGACGGCTTCACTTCTGCGCGTCCAATGCCTGGATAGCTGTTTCTCCTCTTAGCGTTACTTGAAAAGTATCGGATGGGTGGGGGTCTGCATTTTCCGCGATGCCCATGTACAAAAAGTGCATTAGATGTCCTTTCATGCGTTCACGAAGGATCTATCACGCGGTGCTTTTCTTTCCTTTTTTCTCTTTCCTTTCACAATATCATATGTATGCTCATGAGGCTCACGCAGCGGCTTTTTCCTCTGCTATTCTTTCCATTTCTAGCGGATTTAATCTGCAATCAGGAAGGGATCCGTTATTTCGAAAGGAGTCTTCATACATCACGGCTTACTAGAGCGCGTTTACGCATCGGAACTTTGCTTGTTTTTCCTTTCCTTTGTTTTTTTCTTTTGCGTTTTCAATCACCAATTCGCTCGAAGAGGCCGTTTTTCAAGAAACGCTTCACCTGGCCAACAATCAAAAGTTTTTCAACTCTCTTTGCAACATCAACACCAACGCCAACTCGTCACAAACTTTCAAATTTCGGAGAGCGAGCCGAACTTTTCATTTCTGCTGGCTGTTTTCTTACGAGGCTACCTTCCGCTGAAGGAGGGGCACACGATTATTTGCTTCTGCTTCATGGGGAATTGACGGAAACACTTTGTATCTTCTCCTTCTCGTTCTTTTCTTTCTTTCGTCGGTTTGCCTTGCCTCGTTGATTACTAAGGTTACTCGTGTTTTTTGCGGGCGGCGCAAGGGGATGAAAATGCATGGATGCGAGAACCTCGATTGAGAGTTTAGCTAGGACTTGATACAACAATGATATTTTCGCTGCTTTTAAATGTTTGTTTGCGTCTGCTAGCGGTGATTTTCTCCTTCTTTTTCGCGAAAAAGTATGTTAATATCTGTGATGTTCTTCTTTCGCCGTGTACTTTAGTTTGCTTGATTGGTTTGATTTGGTAATTCGCTTTTGCGTGCTTTGCTAACATGTTGTATTTGTCTATACTGCGGAGTTTCTACTTGGGCTTTGGAGTTGGACTCTGTTAGGCGAAGATGACGGCGAAGTAGATCGCCATGCAATGAGTAGCTGATATTTAGGAGGTTGGGATCGCTTTTGGGGTAAAGGTACTGGGTGGAGTGATGGTTTGATATCAGATTAAGGTGTGTGCTTTTTACGAGAAGAGGGAAGAGGTCTATCTTCACAAATTGATACCATAGTTTGAATAAGAGCGGATACTATTGTGGATACTATTGTGGATACTATTGTGGATACTATTGTGTTGAATACCAGTCTTCTTTCCTTGTTCGTGGCTCATGTCCAGTTCATGTTCTGTCAATGGTAGAGGGTAGAGTGAGTTGCTACTCTGATTGGTTTAATGAAATTTTTGTTTTTTCTTCCTACCTGATGAAGTTTTCTCAAATAATTCTTTCAAATTTTACTTGGTACTTTCTATTCTCTTGAACTGACTGAATTGTTCTTGGAAACTGCGCTGGTTGGCTATGTGGAATAAGAGGCATGGATTGTTGGTGAATTTCTTACTGAAATTGAGACTGTCTATTGAGGTATCACATGAGCATTAGGTGGGAATGGGATGTTAAGTAGAGAGGGGATTGGGGAAGTGGAGAGGATCTGAGGATATTCAAGTACATGTTATTCACTTCATATGAGCACCCTTCTACTCACCCCAGAATAAAGGTGTGATGTGAATTGAAAGAGGGAGTGCTACGTGAAGGTGAATTGGTGTTAAGTTGCGTAGCTGTGAATGGACAAAGTGGTTGGTAATTTGGGGTGATACAATACAAGCGACTGAGAGCACTTTGGAGATTCTAAGCACAACTCTATTAAAGTGAGGTAATGTTGAACATTTGATTTTCTGGGTTCCTCAAGGATCAGGGTGGTGGAAGTAGACTTTTAAAGGATATAGAAGGCGAGGAAATTGGTGACGGACCTGACGGATGGTTAGTTGCTTGCTTACTTGCTTGCTTGCCAGTGTTATTCTTCAACACTTGTAGTTGAGAGGTTGGTGGGGAATTTGATTTTTTAAAAAGGGAAAGGGAATTGAATCGGACGTCCTAGCAGCGGTGCTCGTTGTCATTTTGGAATGCGAATTCATTATTTCTTGGGGTTGAGTGCTTCTAATGGTCTAATTTGGAGCAGATATTGGATTCGAAAGTAAGATTCAGATGGAAAGAGGATATGGACACTTTGGGGTGTAGGACGTATGATGGATGTTGGATGATGTTCTGAGCGTAGAAAATTGAAAGTGCGGATATGAAAACCCCTATCTTGACGTCAGATATCTTTTCCTTGCACCTCTACTTTTTATTAGTAGATACAAGCTACCAGGACTTTTGTTCTTGTGCCTATCAAGGCTAGGTCTTTGATTTCATTTTTGTAGAAGGATTTATAATATGTTTTCAACCAACTTCAAACAAGTAAGGAACGAAGATTAGTGGTTCTGGAGTGAATAGTAGAAAGATATACAACATGGCTGGCTGATTGGATAAGACTCACATGTCCCTTTAAATTTTCATTGATACCTGACTGAGATGATCTCTACATTGTAGATCTGAAATACCTATTTGAAAGTTTTGGTTATAAATCACGGGCATTTTAGTCAAGTTTTTTGGTCGTCGGTCTTGCCGTTCATTCGAACCAGATTTAAAGATTTTTGTAAAGCCAAAATCCGAGGAAGAGAGTAAGCAACAATCTAGCACTACCCACTCCCTGACCCATGGACCACTCTCAGGAATTTTGATGATGATTGATTCCAGTTCTCTTTACCTTCACGCATACTACGCCGCAGACAAAGTAACAGCGAATAAGCATCTTGTGGTTTACTTTTCGAAGCTTATTGAACGATCAACCTAGATGTTTAGAAGAATCATTTCAGCTGCTTGAAAACGCTCAACTAATTATCTTCGTCATTCTAGCTTTTTGAATTAATCTGAATTAATGACTCTTTCTGATGCCACTTTCTTGTCTACTGCGGTCTTACGTTTTGTCCTCTGGTTGGTATTTCAAGTATACTAACTCAATTTCCTGATCCTAAGCAATATCCGTCTGAGTATTTGAATTAGCCCTAGCGGAGAATTTTATTGCAGGCCTAATAATGCAAAGTGGAGTAAATGAATTCAAGCATATCTACTCTATTCTGAAAGCAAGTGTATACTTACAATATCGTTACAGATACAGTACTACACATACTCAATCAGTTAAACCCCCCCTCCCCCCTCCCCCAAAATTCAATTCAATTCAACCTAACAGCTCTACAGACTCTGTGCCGTTCCACACAAATCGCGTGAGCTCCTCTTACAAATTTCACTATTCCACTGATTAACGTTACAACGTACGCTCATTTTCAGAACCATCTTATACCAAAAGGCACGATTTAATGGGTCTCTCAGGTATTTACCATAATCCATGGGATAGATCTGTCAGATACCATTGTTACAAAGAAGACTGCAACCAGGCTACAGGAACGTCCGAGGATTTAACTTGATTCGGAATATTCATCTGTACATGCGGGGATCTGTGACGATAGTCGTAAAGCAGAGTTATCTTGTCATCGAACCGTAACTTTTCAGCACAACTCGCCAGAAGAACAGTTTGATGCGAATGATATATGGTGTATTAATATGGTAGGCTCTAGAGCCTAAAGTCTATACTCCCTTTCATTCTATTCGCCTACTTCCTTGTCTTTCTAGCATGTTTCACTAGATTCTCAATCACCCCCTCAAACGCCTCTCTATCCCCAAGTTTTTCATCTGTTCTCTTCGTCCAATAATCCAGCACCTCCTTGGCAGTAACCTGCATAGCTTCCAGCTTCTTGACATGCTCTTTCAATTCTTCCGCCGTGAGACCATTCAATGCCTGATCTGTGATGGTACATAGTTGTCGTGCCGATACCAAGTCAAGTTGTGGAGCTGGTGGTGGACCTCTCCTCCTCTTCGAGTCTGAGCGAGCAGGTTTACCTTGAGAATCCAGAGACGTTGAAGAAGCGTTGTCGTTCTTCAACCGGGTAACAGAACGGGAGTCAGTGGAAGTCCGTGGCGAGGTAGAAGGTGGGTTCAGGTGTATTGAAGGGAGGATGAGCTTTTTCTGCTTAGATGCAGGTAATATCTCGTCTAGGTCAACTGGTACACCTAGAGATACTAAAAAGAGCCTTCGAATCCGAGACCGGATCCAGTTGGGAGGTTGAAGTGGTGGCGGGGCTACTAATTGTGACCAGAGGGAAGCACTACGTGACGTGAGAAATATTGGGTTTTCGGCGTTCAGAGGAGGAAGAACAGAAGTATCAATTGTGTCAGGCGGAAAGAGGGCATTCATATATGGTTCTGTGGCTGCCAAAATTTCGTGAGATGAACCCAAGTTGGCAAAATCCAAAACAGGCTGGTGCATGTTAGCAGTGGTCACAGTTGCAGGGCACGAAGCGAATTGTCATGGTAGTGTATAGATTACTACTCACATATGCAGGTGTAGCTGGTAAGGACTGTTTGATAGGAGGAGCTGCCTCTGCCTCTTGAAATCCGTCATCAAAATCGCCAAAATCCTCATCCTCTCCTCCCTCCTCAAAATCATCAAAATCATCGCCAAATCCACCATCCGAGCCATCCTCCTCTTCATTGTAATCATCCATGGGAACCGCTGCCTCTGATGCACCTGATGACTTTCGTCTCGCGTGGCTCATGCTTGGGGATTTTGGGGATCTAGCAACAGGAGACGTTGGCGACCCTGATTCGGTCAATGGCTCTGAAGGATAAGAAATCTGACTATCCTTACCTGGCGCATCACCAACTTCTTCCACCTGGTCCGGCTCTGCGTCTCCTTTTCTGAGCTCAAAAGCCTCGGTGCCAGGGATTTCGCCATGGCTAGGCTTTGAGTCGACCTTCTCGACCTTCGTTGTTGGGATGGGAAGGTCACCAGGGGTACTATTGGCTCTGAATCGGTTGCTGCTTGGTGATTGACTGCGTTCTCCAGATTTCACAACTAAATCCGGTACGGCGTCTGCAAGACGTTTCTCGTGAGCTGCAGTACCGGGAACCTCTCCAAAGCTGGGAGTAGCTAGGTCGACTTTCTCAACGATGGTGATAGGAATTGGTTGTCCCCCGGGGGTGGATGTAGGCTCCTTGGGGGTAGAATCGCTGGACTCTTTCTCATCAGGTATCACTGCAATCTGGTCGGGCTCAGCATCATTCTCCCTCATGTTGTAAGCTGCTGTGCCAGGAACCTCTCCATAGCTGGGCTCATTATCGACTTTTTCCACGCGGGTAATAGGGACGGGAGAGGTAGCCCCGGACTGTTCGAGGCCGGATTGAGCATCTGAGAAGTGATCATCGGAATCAGAAGACTCTACAGGAATGCGTTAGTGAAATGTGCTGCTGCTACATGAAAAGCGAAGTTAAATAAGGTCTTACCAAGGTCGTGAGCACCTGGGTCGCTGATACTTGTTCGCCGAGGAGGCTCAAGGGTTAGGTGTTCTTCTGGCATGATTTTTGCAAGAATTCCGCAAGCTGGAAAACAAAGAACGGCCTCGGGAGGTGATAGAGGCCTCGAGGGGGGGAAGTTGGTAGAAGTTAATGCTCGAAGGGCGGGTGGATAAGCAAAGTAAGTTCTGGGTGTTCTAGACGTTGCGTTCGGACGATCCCCTCGTGATGCTGGCAATCGACTGCCGGCCGGCGGGTGTGAGAAAAGCAGCGTTGCACTAAAATGGAGAGGATGAAAAGTTGGGATGAACACAGGGGAATAGGAATTATGGAATGGGACAGGAACTCTGCATTTGTTTTGAGGATTTTTGGAACGGTTGTTTGTGACAAGTCCCGTTCATTCAATATAGTAGGCGTAGGAATAGGGGGGTAGAAGAGGCTGGTGAATCCATGCCAGCTCGAGGCCATCGCTGCATGGCAAGGCTGGCTCGCTTGGCGTGAAAAGGGCAGGCAGGGCAGCTGTTGCTCTTGCGGTTCCTCAGGCGCGCAAGACAACCACAATACAATACTATACGCGCCCGCCAATGCTTTGCAACTCCAACTCCTTTTCCAACTTCGAATTCTCAGCAGCAAAACGATAGATCAGATTCTGTAAGGATCAATCTACGAGGTGCGTGTGTGCTTTTATTCTTGCGACAAAGCTCTAACCCATCTATCCAGGAGCTCTCTTTTCGCCTTGGGCAAGCTAGGTAGCCGTAATCATGTCGTTCACATTTGGTGGTGCTGCAAATAGTGGTGGGAATGCGGGCAGCAGCACTCCAACCAGTGGAGCAGGAAATATCTTTGGAGGAGGGGCAGCAAAACCGACCAACAATCTATTCAGTTCAACTCCAACAACCAGCGGTTCTTCGTTATTTGGTGGTCAACAAGCCGCTACATCGAAACCAACGACATTCGGAGGAGGAGCAGGAGGAGGAGGTCTCTTTAGCTCCAACACGGCATCCGCCCCGGTCTCTGGCACTTCTACACCTTTGTTTGGAACGAGCACCGGTAACACACCTTCATTCGGGGCAAATCTAGGTGGAGCTACATCTTCCGCTGCACCAAGTAGCACTCTTCCTGCAGCTTCTGCTGGAAATGCTTTTGGCGCGAACTTCAAATTGGGTGGTCAAACTCCAGCTTCTTCTGCTCCTGCGGGATCGACGACTCCGGCTGCCGCAAAATATAGTTTCTCTTCAACAACGCCAGCAGGACCACCTCCCACAAGCAATTCATCGAACCTTTTTGGAGGAGGTGCTGGTGGAGGTGGAGGCGGCTTGTTCGGGGCAAAACCTGCAGCAGGAGCTACTACGAGCAACCTGTTTTCACCTCAAGCACCAGCTTCGTCAGCAACACCAGGATCATCGACGCCCGCTCCATCACTTTTTGGTGCTGGCGCTCAGGCTTCCAGCACTCCAGCTGGATCATCAGGAACTGGCATGTTTTCGAATCTTGGAGGAGCCAAACCTCCGGGTGGAAATGCTGCAACGACTTCTACTGCGCCAACAGCTACAACTACGACAGCACCAGCTTCTAATCTATTTAGCCAGCAACAAACTACCACAGCACCCACTTCGAATCTATTTGCCCAGCAACCAGCAGCCTCTCAACCTGCTTCAACAGCCTCAGCAACAACTGCTGCCTCTCCAGCTCCAAGCTTGTTTGGCGGAGCTGCGGCCGCAAAGCCAACTCCAACGACCGGAGCTCCAACTTTGGGATTAGGTGGTTTTGGAAAACCTGCCACTACACAAGCAGCATCATCATCAACCCCAGCTCCAAGTTTGTTTGGTGCGGCGCCAAGTACCACTACAGCCTCTCCTGCAACTCCAAGTTTATTTGGAACCCCTAAGCCCGCTACAACAGGAGCAGCTCCTTCCAGTACACCTGCAGGTAGCGGAACAAACACTGGTAGCAGTGGAGGACTAAACCCATCTGGCGGTGCAACTAGTTCAACTCCTGCGCCTTTAGCAGCATCTACCTCTGGGCCAACTCCCCAATTATCTCGCCTCAAGAATAAGACAATGGATGAGATTATCACCCGCTGGGCCTCTGACTTGTCAAAATACCAAAAGGAATTTCAAGACCAAGCAGCCAAAGTTGCAGCATGGGACAGATTATTGGTGGAAAATGGAGACAAGATTCAAAAGTTGTACCAGAGCACTTATGAGGCGGAACGAGAAACAAGCGAGGTTGAACGACAACTTTCTAACGTTGAAAGCCAACAGGATGAGCTTGCAGGATGGTTGGATAAATATGAGGCAGAGGTGGACGAAATGTTTGCGAGACAAATTGGGCCGGGTGATCAACTTCAAGGACCTGATCAGGAGCGAGAGAGAACATACAAGCTTGCCGAAAAACTCACTGACCGTCTGGATGAAATGGGTAAGAACCTCACAAGCATGATTGAAGCTATCAATGATGCATCATCCTCTTTGAGCAAGAGCAGCAAGGCCGATGATCCTGTAAGTAGTGCCTGGAAACGCTTTATGAAAACGGTTACTAATTACGATAATTCCAGCTCTCACATATCGTACGTGTTCTTAATGATCATCTCACACAGTTGCAGTGGATCGATCAGAACGCTACCTTGCTCCAGGCCAAGGTTTCTGAAGCACAAAAGCTCAGTCAGGGTATGAGTGCCAGTGGACTTGGGGGTGTTGAAAGCGATACCGCTGAGTCATTCTATCGTTCTTATATCGGAAGAAGATGATCAGCAAGCATTTGCGTTGTAATTTGAGCCTGGCGTTTATTGAAATGATTGTGGTAATTCTTCGATATTGGAGATTGGGCTGGGGGTCAGCATATATGTCCGTCACAAAAAGGACGAAAATTTTCATTTCACAGCGAAAGAGTGGTTGTTATGAATTTGTACAGTAGAGGAGAGAATCCCAGGAAGAGGGCAATAGTAACAACTCCAGAACTAACCGATCCTCGACCATAGAAACGTGTAAATGTGGAGATTTCGTTTCCTTGTATACAATATCGACCGTTGGTCAACTAGTCATTTCCCGAGTGAACTTCCTCCTGACAAGTTCTGTTTCCCTTTCCCTTCCGGCTCCACAATCAAAATATGGCATTTCGTCAACTGTGGAAGCAGTGATTTGACTCAGCACATTGTTCAGATGAACCAAGCACGAAACCCAATTGACTCTCCAAGCAACTATAGCATCAGTTGAGATACTCACTTTTGCTCTCCTCCCGAAGTTTTGGATAGCTCGTCACTGTGGATGAAAATGGTCAGCTTATGGTGTTTGGAAGCGAGAAATCGAGGAAAGCTGATGACAGCATTGAAATGCAGCATGCTCACAAAGCCGAGAGCTGGAATTGTGGACGAGGGAACATACAGGTGTTCTTCGAGTTTCTTCAAGTGACCTTGTTGCTCTGCGAGCTTTTTTCGGAGCTCGAGGAGCTTCTCCTTCTCTCGTTCACGGATGGCGTAATCCTCGTTTGCTTTCTCGCGTTTGTTGAATGCGTCTCTGTGTGGTTGATATAAATTAGTATCCATTCTTGTGGTGTTGAAAGCTAGGTGGTAGCTATGGAATAGGTGAATGGGTTGGAATGGTACGTACCCTTGGGCGGACCCGCCTGGTCGTACGGCTCCGGTGTCTCCTGCAGCCATGGCTCGGGTGGTAATTGAGAAGGCGCGGGTTTGGATTGCTGGTCGAGCTGCTCTGATGAGGGATTGACGGAACATCGTTGCGGATTTGCTTGTGATGGTTGGACAAGGAGGGGTTGTGATGGTGGTTATGTAGTTGAAGCGAGGGGATTGATTCTCTTTGGCCAGCCAAGCTTGGAGCTACTATTGGATGGACGTCATTTGTTGGCGCCTTGATTGACAGGCCACTTTCGCTGGTCAGGTGATAGTGGTGTGATTTGAGAACGAGTGATGCAGATTGTAATTATCTATTAGTACTCGCAGACCCATCTAGAGGTGTTTAGAGTTTTAGGCAGTTCTGTATCCCAGTTTATCATTCAACCATGTGTTGCAGTACTGTGTAAGTAGATTCAGACAGTCTATCAATTGCTTCAATAACTGATAAAATACTATATCTGTAGACGACAGAGCACTTTGGGCTCCCACAACATCATTGGGGAGTAGCCAAAACACACTATCATATCTAAGTTTTTTGTTGTTGTTTTTCCAATAATGGATCTCTTTATGTGGATGATAGAGGAAGTCACGATTTACTCAGTACTGAGTATTGCTGGCCAGCCAAAGCACAGCCACAATCTCTCGTCCAATATGCAAGTCAGGCAGGAAATGGAACTTGCAGGTTTCAGAGCGCAAGTGGATTGCTCGATTGTAACAATGCCAATACCGTATTTAAGGAAAAGATGCGAGTGCCGAATCAGGCGTGAGCAACGTGTTACCCGTTAAATTATGCGATTGAGTTGAGATTGTTTTGATGGCATCACCAGACAAGGATCTGCCTCGGTGGATTTCCTTGGAGTTGATCAGCCCTACTCGCCCTACTCGTCGACGGAGTCTTTATTCCAGCAAGTGCACGCACAAAGTAGGCACAGAGGTGCAGGTGGGTTTGTATGCAGGTCGAGAGAGGGCGTCGTATATAAATATCTATCAATGCTGTTCTATACATCCATTCTCTTGCACCAAACATGGAGATGGTCCCTTTTATGCAAAGTGTAAAATCGATATCCAATCAATAATCTTCAGCACTGAGCACTGAGCACTGAGCACTGAGCACTGAGCACTGCGCACTCCCTCCTTATCGAATCCCGTGGCCGAGAAAGTCGCTTAAAGACCCGTTCACTCCATTGCCAGCAGGGCCGTATCAACACAGAAACCACGATACCAGCCGTGGCAGGCGATGATGAGCCCGCGATTGGATTCATTCCAGCAGCAGCAGTAAAGACACCAAATTGCAGGAGCGAGGGCCAGGTTGACGTTGAGGCGGTGGACGACAACCACTCAATTGCGGGCTGCGGCTACTCGTTGCGGTCTGAAAGTCGCTTCGTGCAGCCCCCCTGTCAACCCAGCCAGCCAGTAAAGTCAACCACACCACCCCCCCGTTCACTCCTCCGTTCACTCCCACTAGCGCCAAGTTGGCCCTGCGCTGCGTGCTGGCCCTGCCTGCCCTGCTTGCTTCGATCAACTTCTCCAATTTCGCCTCGATCCTCAACCCAACCAACCTCATCTACTTTCCCCCAAAACCCGCACTCTCTCGCTACCCAAACTATACCTCGCATACACTTCTTCCGACCGATACAAAGTACACGCTGATTCCAGATCCCATCAGCTTCACCCACCACCCCCACAGTTCGGTAAGAATCTTTCCCCCCAACACTTCGTCATCCCCTCCTTAGCCCCTTCGCCGGTGCCATCACTCTTCCGCCATCAGGCAACTTTGGGAATGGCCTCAAACCAGCACCACGCCCATCAACATGTCAAGCCGACGGTCATGCCATGTCGTGTCCCTAAGTTCTGGGTCCGCAGATTACCCAGGTCTGCGATTGCCCCTCATGTATGCTGAGGGGTACCCGCTCATATGCACCATTGATAGCGGATGGCTCCTTTGATAGATGGGCATCTGCTGCCATCCATATTCTGAGATTTGGTGCCGATCTATTTGGTCGCGCATAGCCATTTCAATGCGGGAGTCGCATCAACGCATTTGGCCGATCACCAGAGAACGAGCCCTGGCCCCCTTCACTCCGAACACCCACCACAACTTCTTGCTATTCTATTTTCAACTTCAACTTCCTTCCCAATATCGCGCGCTAACGCTCCAATCTCAATAGACCTCTCAACCGCAACCATGGGTTACGAAGACTCAGTTTACCTCGCCAAGCTCGCCGAGCAGGCTGAGCGATATGAAGGTTAGCATATCCAAACATCCTCGAATCATACGCGATACTGAACGCGATCACAGAAATGGTGGAGAACATGAAGTCTGTGGCTTCCGAGGACCAGGAGCTTTCCGTTGAAGAGCGAAATCTCCTGTCCGTTGCCTACAAGAACGTAATTGGTGCCCGTCGTGCCTCATGGAGAATCGTCACCTCAATCGAGCAGAAGGAGGAGTCGAAAGGAAACTCGTCCCAAGTCACCCTTATCAAGGAGTACCGCCAAAAGATCGAGGCAGAACTCGCCAAGATCTGCGAAGATATCCTTGAGGTTCTCGATAAACACTTGATTCCTTCTGCCAAGAGCGGCGAGTCCAAGGTCTTCTACCACAAGATGTACGTATACTCAGCCTATAACTCGTCAAATTGTCGTTCTAACAATATCACAGGAAGGGTGACTACCACCGCTATCTCGCTGAGTTCGCCATTGGCGACAAGCGAAAGGAGTCCGCAGACAAGTCCCTCGAGGCTTACAAGAACGCCACCGAAGTTGCTCAAACCGACCTTGCACCAACACACCCAATCCGTCTTGGCTTGGCCCTCAACTTCTCTGTTTTCTACTACGAGATCTTGAACTCACCCGACCAAGCATGCCATCTCGCCAAGCAGGCCTTCGATGATGCTATTGCCGGTAAGTGACCAACGTACGCACTGAGATAAGGATGTAGCTGATGAGATATTTAGAGCTTGACACTCTCAGCGAGGAGAGCTACAAGGACTCAACTTTGATCATGCAATTGTTGAGAGACAACTTGGTAAGCAATACACGGCCAAGTATACACAGCAAGAACTTTACTAATTCTCCTGTTACTAGACCCTCTGGACTTCCTCTGAGGCTGAGCCAACCACAACTGACGCAAGCGCTGCACCAGCTGCTGAGACAAAGGATGCACCAGAAGCTGCCGCTGCCACAGAGACACCTGCAGAGCCAAAGGCTGCTGAGTAAATGGTCGGTTTTGGCGTTGATGTTTGGTCCTCTGGGTACACATGAGAAACTAGGGCGGGGATATTGCATGTTTAGGCATATGTGATGAAGAAAAGGGTGAGCTGAAGCGCTTTCTTGGAGGTTGATTCGCAACTTAATCTTGCATTTGGACTCCATGCATTGTACTGCGGTTTGCCACTTCTCATATTACTGCCAAAGACTCTTAGAGACGGCCGGCATCTTTTTATTTTCTCCAACAGACCTCTCATGTCATGTTACGATTGATGCAGGCTCTCGTGGCTTTGTTTTCGCGCTGGCTCCTTCTCAATTAGACTACAAAAAAATAGCAAATTCAATCAAACCAAGCTCCTTTGTTTTTTGGGAGCTCTCTCCGCTTTTCTAAGCATATCAAGATGCCTAGAAGATTTACAATCTCTTCTTGGCCAGCTTGTCATGTGTCCATTATAGGGCTTGACTACGTAAGAAATGATCTGCTTGACATAAGAGGTTATTAAGACCAACTAATGGTCAATACAGGGTCCTCTGATTGCAAAACCTCGTCTAATTTATCACTCTCACCTTAGCCTTTTATGTAACTACAAAGTGCAACCACCTGGTTTTTGATTGGTAAGATTACAATGGTTGGGATAGTCTGTTATCATAGGTATACCTACCTAGGTACGTAGTAGTCTAGTTTAGATATTACTAGTTGATGAGGATGGTTGTAAGTACGAGGAAGTATCCGTTGCTCTTACTTCTGCTTCTATCGTCTGTTGCGGGTTATTCGACATTTACTGGGTAGGGCTTGCACTTTTGGGGCGGGGAATGGGAGGGGACGGTTTGTGGGAGTAGGTACTGTGGGGTATGGGAGGATGAGAAGGTGAGGTTGTGAGTGAAGGAAGGAGATGGGAAGTAAGGTACGGTAGCGTGGGGTATGAATTCTGTCTGGTATGAGTGTTGTCTTTCAAATGCGGAATTTGGTGGGTACTAATACTGTAATGAAGGGAAGTGAAGGTATGGGCTATAGTAGTATAGTTGGATTGGGTTGGTTTAGTCTGGTGGTTGTTGGGACTTGTGGTAGTAGGAGGGTGGAATTCCTATTATTTGATGATATAGTGAATGATGTGTTATTTACTCCTACTACCCTCTTAAACTCCTTATAGGTTGTGCTTGGTACTGTAAGGCACCTGAGGGTCGGCCGAAAAGTAGGAAAAATGTAAAGTGAGGTACGGAAATGGTGTTGCTGTATGTAAGAATGCGGAAGTAAGAATTCTATATGGTGAATACCATGAAAGTACTAACAAGTATTTGAGAGTACCTACCAAATTCCTACTTTAAAGCTTTTAGGGCTCTCTCTCTCTCTCTCTCTCTCTCTCTCTTTTTACACATATATTTATACATATTCACAAATTCCAAGATCCAAGAGTTCTCTACTCGTGAAGCTTCCCTATTTCAAAATCTGTCTATATACTTATTGTAATTGTGACTTACTCAAGAAAGATATACACACACACACGTTGTTAATTAACAACTTACGCTATACTATACCGTACCCATAAAAACCTACCCTACCTCGCTTTACTACCTGTAATACAACCCAAAAAAATCAAGTTGTCATTAACCAACATCTACATCTCATACCTAGCCAAGTTCATTAAATCCTAACCCTACATTCTTCTCAGATCTTATACCTTAGCCAAATCTCCAAGTGATTCAATCAATACGCCTGCCTAATACCTAACCCCCAAGCTACTCAACCACTGTACCCTTATCCTTACTTTAACTACCCTTACTTTAACTACCCTTACTTTAACTACTCTTACTTTAACTACCCTTACTTTAACTACCCTTGCCCTTCCACGTGCCTCCCCTTCTCCCCTCAGGAAGCTAGTCACTCCCTACACCCTTACATCCCGATAGCTGCTTTTCAAAGGCAGAATGTACAGATACATAATTAGCGTTGGTAAAACCAGGTCAAGTACGTATAGATTCGAGTGAACGAATAATCTTCCTATACTCTGGTAAATTATAGCAATTGCGATGGAAAAGAACTACCTACCAAGCTACAGTCTGCAGCTATACCCTTGTCGTCGTTAGTATCAAGGACCGTGCTGTGCTTAGTCAGGTCAGGATGGAGTAAATATATCCCAACACTTAGTTGGGGTTATGTTGGAGTCAATGCTGGTGATGGACTTTGGTCTTTAGAGAAGGAGTGTTTTTGGTATTCCAGATGCCAAACTATCCATGAGATTCACGTCAAGTAAAATAGTATCTCATCCGTACACATTACACCGAGAAGTATTTGTTTTGAAATTTTTATGTTTTCCAGAGTCTTTAATCTCTATTTGTTCGTATGCAATGCCTTGCTCATCACTCATGAAAAAAACAAAATTAAAAGTAACAGACTCCCAACCGACCCAATTCAAAAGAGCAAATCCTCGTCAATCAATATCCACACGAACGCGAGCCAATACCCCAATCCAACGTGACTGAAGCAAAAGGAGCAAGGCAAGAATCGAAAACTCATCAAGACGCATTATACTCAACAAATACACAAACAAAACGCCGTGCCCCGTCCCTTTCCCTTTGCAAATAGAGCCGAAAAATTCATATGCTTCATCCTCAGACGCCGAGTTCTTTTTGATGCAACCACAATAGCAATAGCATAATATTTACAGACCGGAGACCTTGCGGGCGGCGGAGACTGTTACACTGCCAACTCTTCCACTGGTCTTTCGAACGCCGGCACTTGTCTTTTCTCTCAAGCTGTCACCTGTTCGCTTTGGGCTTCCACGGACTTTGCTCATGGTACTAGAACCACTACCAGATTTGAGGGCTGCTGGAGTCTTTGAACGGCTCGTCGAACCGATGTTTTCGATGTCGTTGCTACTGTCATCGACTGAGTAGATGGTCGTGGTGGTGTGACTGATGGATCTGTGTTCGCTTCTGCCTGGCGATCGTGACGACTTGCGGCTAGTCTTCGTTCGCATGCGAATTTCGTCCTCGGCATCTGCGTTGTCTAGTGACGATCGGTGAATTGAGATGACCTCAGTTTCCCTTTGAATCACTTGCTCATCATCAGCAGAGGTATAGGCCGAGACATTTCGGTTGTATGGATGATGTCGGTCAACAGCTCTACTCGTCTTTCGTGGCTGGCCAGGTGTTGGAGCTGGTAGGCAGTCTTCCTGGACCCCAATGGCGTGGCGTTGTTCATTGTCTACCTCTCCGAGAGGCGATCTTCTGTTAGCATTTGGCGGTGTCGCGATCTGATTATTCACCAAGTATGGCTTGGAGCCAACTCTGGTTGGTGTGGTTGGTGGCATGGCGGCCATCTTTTCCTTCATCTTGATTTCAAATTGCTCTTCAATCCACCATTGACGGAAAGTTCCCTGATTAAGATGCAGCCAGTGCTGTTGAGGCCCAACTACCATCCCAGGCCTCATGAAACGCATGTAGGCAATGATCTCGTTGGCCGTGAACCCATAACGATAAATGAGGTAAGCTCCAATCAAGCAGCCAGTGCGGCCGAGACCAGCCTTGCAATGAACTGCAATCCCCTTTTTCTTGACTGTGATCATCTCATGAGCCAGTCTGATGAATTTGCGAACCACGGACAGGTTTGGGCAAGTGCCGTCATCGAATATCATATCCAAGTGCTCAATTCCGAGTGCCGTAAAAAATGACGGGGAATAGAGCTCGGAGTTGAGACGAACCACTAGCCCGATGTCCCTCTGAGCGAAGTGTTTCAGTACGTTTTTGAATGGAGATGGAAGAGTTGGGTGTGCATCAACAGCTTCAATGGTTGATGGTAAAGTGGCATAAAGGGGGGACGAGGGCGATATCGGTGCCACAGGAGTGTGCTGAGGAGATGCGAAGGCGAGAAAGTCCGGAGTCAACCAGTTGAAGTCACCTTGGTCTACACGCTCATAACGTTCGTACTCTTCAAGATCAAATGTGGGCAAAGCACAGAAGCCCTGTTCCTTTGCACGCCATACACCATATACTACATCCTGAACTGTAATCCCATAATCTGCCTGGCTATATCCTGCATCGCGGAAAGGCATGAGTGGAGGGTCGGCTTGTGCGATTGGGGCGAGTGCGAGATGTGGTGCCCATGCTTGGATTAGGACCATGTACGAGGCAAGAATACAGGCAGCGTTTGCTCGACCTGGAAACGCTTGTTAGTCTTCCAATTAAGCATTTTTGTTCCCATTGAAAACTCACTTCGCGCATCTGCTTTACTCCAGAATACAACGGGTTTATCTTTATTTTCGGGGGCACCAAGAATGTCATGGAATTGAACGGCAAATCTGTACAGGTGGCCGATGTGCAATGGTCCGAAATCGTGGTGGAATGCATTGTATAACAAGGAATCGTCAATGGAGAAATAGTATGGTGGAGTACGATCTCGGTCTGACACCGCAGAAGGTCCATCTGCTGCCCTGGCTGAGCGTTTGCTGGGAGACCTGCGGGAAGGTTGACGATCGGGGTATGGGAAAAGAGTGTCTTCGGTTGGGGGGGTCGTGTATGAAGCTAGATACAATCGGTCTGTATACATTAGCCATTGGAACGGGGCATTGTTTATTATTGTGAGGCATTGTTGTGATTCATGTTGTTTTGCGGCGACTTCATCCTCAGAGCTGGAAACTCGCGATGCCCACTCGAACATGGCCCGGTAGTCCATTGCCACGCACGATGATATAGAGCTGGGTATAACAATGCGTAATGATGCTGTCCCGGGGAAAAATACTCGATGCGCAAGAAAGGATGTGGTTGTGTGGGGTGGGATAATTGGGGCCGGCTTACCTGGAATATACTCAATGATCTGCCCATACTTCACGGCAGGAGTCATCTTGTGGTTGGGGACCTAGTACGTGTGCTTCAAGGTCGCAGCTTCCGTTGGGTAGTGGTGGGTTGGGTATCGATGTAGGGGTTTTTGGACTGAGATTTCGATGATAGTGATGGTGCGACGGGGGCTCAACGTTCAATAACAAAGCATGCTCGTCGAAAGAATGCGGATGCGGAGAGAGAGAGCGGCGGAAGAATGAATAGAAATGTTCTCCAATGTCAATGTCACAGTAGGGTGGTGGTGGTGGTGGAGGTCGAGGTGTAGTGTATGAAAGAAAAGGTCGGAGTGAGTAGACGTAGCGAAGCTTATCAAGGACAAGAATGATGTTTGGGTAGGAGCACCAATCTGGCCTAGCGCAAAACCTACGGTTGGGATGGCAACGCCCAGCGCTCCTCTCACCTTCCCATCAGACGCGCCAATTTCATTGGGTTTCATGCGACTTGGGACAGCAAGACACCCTGGCCCCGCCTGTTGTCACCCCAAACATCTATTTACACACAACGCACACTTGAATCTGCTCGCCTGCGCTGCCCTCGGAAAAGTCTACCATCATAACAGTAAACACTGCAGGCATCATGGCCACCCCGGCCGACCCAAGCTTCCCATGTTCGCTGTAAGACCCTTTTTTTCTTCCTACTTATGGATGATATTTGCCCCTCCTGCTCTCGTGGCAAAGCCAGGCGCTGATCTAAACAAAGGACAATCGATTTGCCCCTCCCGACTGCTCGATTGGCATCAGCGGCACTGCAAGCTCTGCGTGTTGATAAAGAACTTTCCCCTCTAGTCAGCCGATCATTCTCTACTATCGCTTCGAGCGCCTCGCATTCCTCTGAAGAGTCTGTGCTGCGCACCGAATACAAAGCCACGACGAATAGGATGTTGAGAGTCGCTGTCAATGGTTTTATGGAGAGCTTGAGTGTGGTCCTGGGAGTGATGGGAGAGCTGGACGTTGATGTTCTCGAGCCTGGAGTGGTCAAGGAATGAGGAGAGGCTTGATATGCAATGGCTCAACCAATCGTTCTTCAACGATACCTACAAAGGCTGACGAGGTCCTATGATATCTTGCTGAAATCCAAGTGGATCCCCTCCCAAGCTTCCGATATTCAAGTTTGAACGGACTATCTCAATATCAGATAAGCACATTCGGTTTATGTTTTACAAAGTATTATTCGGTCCCTCTGTTCTTCCTCGACGACTTCTTTACAATCAATGCAGAAGAACCCCAAATCGAGTTCCTGAATAGACCTCAGTGCCTGCCACGGATATATACATTGCCCGTCCGCTAGAGCGATAATTTTCGCAATACAATGTGTCTAGTAACACAGCTGCAATAGTCGACCTTCACACCATGCATAGTAACCCTCTCCTCGCAAATAATTAGCACCAAAATAATTCCAGGTATATAAATCCTCCAAACTCCAAACACCAAACTGGCCCAGTCCAAAACATCCTCTAGACAGACTCCTTTAACCGCTTTTCTGCTTCCTCGGCTCTCTTTTGCGCATCCGCGAGGTCCTTTTTCAGTTGCTTGATATATTCAATGGCTTGCTCCACTGTGCTTGCTTTACTATTCGCACTCTGGGCACCTCCCTTCGCATTGCTACTAGGTTCATTGCCTTCTTCAGCCTCTCCACTTCCGCTTTTCTCCCCGGAGCTTTCTTTTGAACCTCGTGGTAGTAAAGTAGCAATCTCCTGCAGAGCGGAATTGATGCGATTCCGTCTGCCTTGTTCGGCAATTTTATGTGATGTACGCTTCGAGGTTAAATTTGTTGATAATTCCGAAGGGTACGTGACTCCTGGTAAATGCGTACCCTCGAGGATGTTCTGATAATTCGACTTCGACGCCAACAGAAGAGACGCGGTGTTCTCGGATAATGTCCCAGAACCCGGCATTAAGGGTTTAATACTGGGTGAGATTCGAGGAAGGAGGGCTGGGGACGCCAGAACTGAGGAACCAGCTCGTTTCTTAATTGAACGTCCTCCACTCTGCGTTGGTCTCTTTGTGGCACCACCTCCATTCATAGAGTCAATTTGAGGACTTGAACTTGCGGACGTATTGTTTCTTGGTCTTGCAGTAACCGGAGAGGGTAGTGGTTGAAATCCAGGAGTTTTAGCACCGTTGGAGTTTAAAGTTGGAGTCATTTGACCGTCCGATTGAGTATCCAAGGGAACAAGTTGTGGTCGAGTGGTATTGGCGGCTTCTGGTAGGGCAAAGCTATCCATGGCCGGGTCATCGAGATCCATAGTATGGCTGTCTGAGGGTTCATTTACTTGGGGTGACTGTGTGAGTCTCATCAAAGACGCAGGAGTAGCCGGTGAGCCCAGGACAAGACGTTTATTCCTCGGGTCATCTTTTTGGGCTGGAATATATGGTGACCTCGTATGCGATCCGGGGGTAGGAACTGGAGGCGGTGCCATGTCGGAAAGATGCTCTGGAGAAATGGAGCTATTCTCAGATTCCTCCGTACTTGGAGCTGAACGAGAACAGCTGAGTTCTTTAGAAGGGATTGGAAAATGTGACGGCTCCAGAATCTCCCCCAGGGCTTGATTAACAATAGACCCCCTTTTTGATCGTTTTGGCTTCACAATAGGCGATTGACGTATCGCGCGGGTTGCCCGAGCTTTGGGTACCGCTTTCTTGTTTGTTTTCTTTGCCAAGACACCAGAACCGGTTGACGCAGAATTTGATTCCATATTCATATCAATCGGGGAGTTAGTGGTAGCAGATAGTCGTTGGTCATACAAGTTCGACTGCTGTTCGTTTTGAGCACGAATAGCAGGAGAACTTAATGGGCTGAAATAGGCCCCGGGTACAGTGTACTCAGGTATGTTAAAGTGAGGTTCGAGGGGTGTTACAGCAGGAGACACAAGGGGTGTGAATGCCATCTGTGCAGTGGTCAGATATGCAAGAGATATTTTATATATAAAAATAATCTACGACGGAACCACCGATAGAGAAAAGTTTGCTTTGGATATGTGTTGACAGAAATATGATTGAAGAACGACTGACCTCTTGATCTTTCATTTGCATCTGGTATCTCTCGTAGACAGCTCGGGGTTGAGGGTCGCTCTGAGGATAAAATTGAGAGGTATTTGCGTGTAATTCCATGCTATTTGGTGTGGGTGGTATCATCCTATTGTGAACATAGAAATTCCGTTGCTGCTCTTGTATATGTTGATGCTGTTGCTGTTGCTGTCGTTGTCTTTGCAGCTTCTGGTGTTGCAAATACTGTATTTGCGCATCAAGGTCCGACAGACTCTCGGTCGAGTGGTGAGTGTGGCTCATGGGGGTTCCAATAATCACAGAGTGACTAGTAGCCGTCGTCATTGGAGGCATATGTTCTTGCATCGTAGTGTCGTGGCCCTGGCCTACGCTATTTCCCAATCCTGAATGCCCCATCTGTCCTTGGCCGTGTTGATGTAATAAATGCGCTGGCGGCTGGCCACCAAAATCCTGAAAGTCATAGTGAAGGGCATCGCCGAGACCGTTCATTCCTATGTCGAGAAATTGGTTGAAATCATCTTGCGACGGGATTGACAAGGTCGGGTCTTGACTGTCCCATACCCCAGAAGTATCCATCATTGCGACCAAGAGTTGACTTTCAATTTCTTCCTGCTCGAGGGCGATGGCTTGATATGCGTGCCGAAGTTCGGACTTTGAAGTTCGAAGAGTGAATGAGTATCGTACTCGATCGTGGAATGAAATTGTTCCGCGATGATGTAGGGTATCGGTCGAGATAGATAGTTGAGGTTGGGGCGGCAGCCCGGTGCCAGTGCTACGGGCAAGGCTTTGGGCGACTCGTCTCTGGCTGTATTTGAGTCGACGATGCTCCGGTGCAAGGAAAGTTACGAAGTTGGTGTATTCATTCTGCGGCAGCAAGAGGAGACCCAGCACTAGCCATGGGCGGCGGGAGGGAGGTAGCTGGAAGCAGAAAACCCTTTACACTAGCTTGGGGAGTATCCCGTGGGGACCCGTATTGTAGTGTACAGGTAGTGGGGTTGAAGTGGTCGGGGTCGGGGGGTGTAGTCGTAGGTGTAGGGGACCAGTAGGTTGTCGCTTACGATAGGCTACAGCTGAAGGTAGTGGGTAGAGATTGGCGAGCGAGGCGACCTCGGCCAAGTGCTGGTGCTTGTGCTTGGGATGTAGCTCGTCCACTAGCGTAAATGGCGTCTAAACCTTCCACTGACGCAGAATTGTCACTTCGTGACTTCTCAGCGTGCGATACAGGATCGACTGAATGAAGCAGAGATACCCCCCACAAAGGCTAGAGGTGCGAATCTCGTGGTGGTGTACGATATTTTGGCCGTCCTGGACTGGGGGCGGAGCGTGGCGCAGGGCTTTTCTCCTAAATGGTTCATGCGGTTGGGTTGGATTCTCGGTCGTTCAGGCTTGTATGGAGTAGTGGAGGGCTGGACGGGAAACGGCTTTCGGTGGCCTTTGCCGGCAAGGGGTGTGTTAGGGCTGGGGTTTGTCGGCTTTTCAAATCTCAGGAGGCCCACTAGGAGTACTGTAAATTATACTCGAGTACTCGTACTACCGTACTGTGCAGATACCTACAAGTACTGGGGTGAGAGACTGAAGCAGAAAACCGACACCGTGATGGGATGTTTCTTTTGCCTCTGAGAAGGAAGAAGTCTGTGCTCCATACCCCCTCGATGCCCCCACCCCGGTCAAGCAGTGGTCAGTGGTCAGTGGTCCACCGGTCTCGCCCGTTCAATATAGAAGTATCAGCCTGGTCGATGCTTCCAATATGCGTAATAACGTGGGGTCGACAAGACAGTACCTCAGTATTTCAGTATTTCAGTACCTCAGTACTCCAGTACTCCAGTACTCCAGTACTCCAATACATACCTATCTATGAGTACCTGGTACAGTACGGACTACTCTACGCTACACTACACCACTACACTACATTCTCCCTACCCCAAGCTCGAATGTTGAGATGAGCTGCTACTCTTCAGGATGTGTGCTTGTCGAGCTTGTGCATGTGCTTCTACCTCTCGCTTCACCGCATCTCCAGCTTGCCATCCTACTGTAGACGTCTAATGATAACCTGCCATCTGAGTTTATAGAACCTTTACTTCTAGATGTCGACTCTCGGAGGCATCCACACCAGCTCCGCCCCGCCGCTTAGTACGGCATTTTCGTTGGTTCGACGCAATGCAACAAAAGCGCCCACCGACAGAGGTGCCTGGTCATCAGCAGCCTTGCATATCCCACAATCACCAGATTTGCCCAAATTGGCCATTCAGACGGCCTGGATAACACGCACATATCTTAGCGGCATTTCGCTCTGCAGACGCCTGCACCGGTTATCATCCCCAGGACCAAACAACCATGGGTGCCCTCGTTGATGGGTAGCATTAATATGGAGAGCTCTTACAATAGAAGCTTTTGCATCATGGACTACGACCACCATGCTACTATTGATCTGTCGACCGTATCTGTATCAAAGGGTACCATTCTTGTCTCAAACCAAGTCACGGTTTGGATGGATGGTTACTCGACAGACTCAATACTCCCTTTTGGGAATATTCGCGGCAGGCCAGGCTTCATGACGGACTCTCCGACCACAAGGCCACTTCCATCAGGTGAATCATGCGTGGGACAGGATGGGATCCTTGAAAATGGAAGACATCTTCCAAAAAAGCTTCTAGAAGAACTTTGGACGTGGGGAAGAATTCTATCAGGGTTGTCGAAAGCGCGCGAATCAGAGGCGCTTATGTGCGCACGCTTCAAGGCAAATTTATCTTCGGGCGGATCTGTGAAACATGGCCCCCCTTTGCAAAAAATACTTCTAAGCGAAGAACCGCACGGAGAGATTTCTGAAAGATTTCTGAAAGGTTGAGAAGACCATTCGCGGACTTTCCCTAATTCTCGATTTTTCAAAGAGCAAAAAAGGGTTGGTTTGTATAAGTAAATGCGTGATTAAATTGTCCATCTCATCACCGCTACAGTTAAAAAGGATCATTTACTAATAACTTTTCCTTAAAGGTATACCTCCTACCTTTATTGAAAAGTATGTCTGAGTTTCTTTTGGATGATCTTCTCTGAAGGCGGACTAATGGTGGCCCAGTACCCGGCTAAGATCAGCTGTTCCATACTTTCAACCCTCATTCGCTACAAACCCTACATACTCAGACCGAGGCCAAAATCAGCATGTTGAGCTTAGTCTAGTTGCGTCTCTTTCCGCAAAAGAACTGCACAGCCTATCCGCAAAACTAGAAGAACGTTTCGCGGCCCCAAAACCCGATGGAATTAAGCAATTCACATACAAAATACCCTGCCATGAGATACTCTACAATACACCAACAAGAGACCCTGGAATCTCAATCTCGCTACTTTCGGGAAGGGACTCTATGTATATCCTGAAACCTTCACACTTCTCTCAGCCTCCAACCGTGGACCTTGTCTTCGGGAGACGGCCAAAAAACCAACTATTGATTCTGGGTTGGTTTTGGGTTGCCAATTAGAATCCCCCATCGGCAATAGAAAGGGCGGTGTTGCGGGGCCTTTTGGGCTTGGGTTTTTGGTTTGATCTGCTTGTCGATTGTGGCGTGCTGATATTCCGGGTTGCTCTTATGTCAGCGGGTTATCTACGAGAGGTGGCTGTGAACCGTCTATTGTGGCAAGCCAAAGGGAGTCTTCCACTTGTAGAGGCATGATTTCAAGCGAGGTCTACGGATACCCGGATGCGAAATTTCCTCTATGTCTTTCCGCCTAGGATGTATCGATACACTTCTATGCACAGGTAAAATATAGATATGAGTGCAGGTTTTCTGGAGGTTCAAAGATTTAAGTTACCAGTAAAGGGCTATTTTCCAACTTGGTAAGTTAAGTTCGCTAAATGCATTTACAGGAAAGGGTTTGGTGCTAATACCTACATGTCTTTACAAAGTCGGTGAAGCTTCTTATTGATAACATCAAATGTAGTAAGTAGCATTCAACCTACCTACATCTCAGTTTGTTGTTTAGGAGGAAGGTATATATTTGTTTCGCTATAAGATAAATACCCTTCACTCTTCGATTTTCTACGACTAGCGTTTACAAGACCTAACTAACTACTTAAACCTGAATTACTACTTAATAAGTCAAGTTTCACAAACTGGGTATTTGGGTGTTTGGTCACGTATTTAATAGCTACGTGACCCACCTTTTCCCACTTACATAGGTATATAGCAGAGTTTCCACTCGTCTAATCTAAGCTCCTTCAGAGCATTTTCACCTACTTTTGACAGACCATTTGTACGCGATAGTTATGAACCCGGGTCACTTCCTCTTCGCTTTGCAATGGCCCTCCGGAAAACACTTCAAATAAGTCAATTTATCGAAGCCGTACAGATGGTCCTGTCGGACGCTCTCCGCTGTCGGGCAGCGTAATTGACCCCTCGAACGATCCACCACTCACAGACGAGCTCGACACAAAGCCCAGCGACAAGCGCTGGCCACCCGCATTCCTAAGGGGTGTTCTATGCGAGCTTGAAGCCCAGTAACCTGGCGCTCATTCGCACATACACACACACGAGCTTGAGCCCTCCTACGTAGGAGCTCCCTTGTACACAATCAACCGGAAGATCAGATGCACGCACACGAGCGCTGGCACACCCTAAGGGATGACTCCATTCGGAAGCTCAGCACTCTTCGAAGCTGGCACGAGCAACCTTCAATTCTGGGATATGCCACCCACTTCCACCACTTCACTGAAACACCGCTTACGTACAACATTATAAGGAAGGGATTCCCCAATCTTAAGATTAAGAGAAGTATCAAACAGAGGCGATAAGGTATTTTGGTCATGATGTTCCATTTTCGGGAAGCTCAATATAATGATCAAAGTTACCTTAAAGCACGGTTCACAGAAGGGTATAAGGAGGCCGCAAGGGATTCGAGGCTCAGGGAATAGTAGTGAACTCATAACTGTCCGTACTATCCAACACCAAACGGGAAGAGTGGATATAGAGATTTCAAGAATCATCATGAGAGGGAACAGAGGTGGAAATGTGTATACGCTCAAGACAACCAACCAATCCCTTGCTGGTTCTTTCAATGGCAATTACAACTGGAACCACGATTATCGACCATACCAATGTTACAACCATATATACCTCCGAGTGAGCAACGCCCACTTGAGCCGTTGTTAATACGTTGCATGGCACTTTATCACCAGATGGAAACAATGGATAAGTTTGTCAAATTGTGTCAGTGGGGAAACAAAGGCCTTCTATCTTCGGATCGATCGAGTCTTGTAAAGCTTTGAGAACTTGTTGCTGAGTATCATGATCGCTGGCACCTTTGATATCCGACGGCTTTGAAAATTCAACAATAAGTGGAGCGTATGTATGACGACCATGTGAAGCAGAAAGTAAAATTCACTTTGGAGTTTGGTTATAGATTTGGGGCCTGTTTGGATTAGATTATTTTGGCGATTATTTGTATAATCGCGGAAATAATCGCTAATCTAAACGCAACTCTAAATTATTTATAAAATAAATAATTTGGCTAAGATAAATAATCTAGTACTTTATAATCGCCATATTTAAAATATAATCCCGTTTAAGGTTACATAGTCTGCTTATATACCTACCATAATAAATTCCACTAACTCTCTACTATATTCCTAGAACTATTCCACTTCTTATAACTCGATAATAGCGATTACTACTATAAATCTACCCTCCTAGGATACCTCTACGAATACTATCTATGTGTGAGTCCGATACGGAAGACGAGATAGAAGAAGAAGCTATTATCATAACGTGTTTATTAGCTAGCGTAGGTTAAATGAAAACATCAGCTTTTATTAGTCCACCTTCCACATTCTTTCAAATCCGTAGCTTTTATTAAATTCTTTTTCGAGGAGGATTTCATCGTCGTCCAGTTTGAGATAATTAAGAACGGGGTTCAAGGCGAGTTCGTGAACCTCTCGAGTCTCATACTAACTATTAAGCCTGAATCTGAGTCTAAGTCTAAGTCTTGGAAGTTAGACGAGGGAGAGGAAGGGAAGCGACTTTGTTATATTTATAGTAGAACGAGGCGATTTACAAGGAGTAGACTATAAGTTAGGAAATCAGACTTCTTAAGAACGTAAGAATATACTAGTTCGGTGTGACGGTTCTGACCGTCACGTGCTATCTCAGCCTTGACTAGCGTGGCTTGGCATCACACCTTGTATTTAGACTCGAGCTCCCTCGAGCTCTCCTCTTCTCTTCAGCTTAGAATCTTCGAATAAGACAGTTCTACGATTCCATAACCTACACCTTGGACGCCCACGGGCAACATATCGTACGTGTCGTCACATTCGGGTAAGACTTATATATATAGTGGAATAGATCGTACTAATACTATATTAAATAAGATTATTTAGAATACCCTTTCCTTAAGTATACTACTAAGAATATAAGATACTAGTTATATATATATAGATTAGAGTGTCACGAATCACGTGCTCACGTGATACTTGTCATAATAAGAGGCGCAACCCTCGACAGGCACATCCAGGTTTCTTATAGCAAATAGGGATCGCTTAGAGTAGCTAAGCGATCCAAGGATTTCCATTGGTTATTGTCACGTGACCAAAGGTCGCTAGACGGGGCGACCAGGCTAGCAGTCTAGCAGCGACTGCAAGACCGGGCTAGCAGTCTAGCACACGAGTATGAAGGTTCTATATAAGACTGGCACGTCTGCCGTTAGATAGGAGCTTCGTGCTCAACTTAGTTATTAATCTTATTATATTTGTTTGACATCTTTGATACAAGTAACGAGTTCACTTCTAAGTGAACAACCCGATAGTCTTCTTCTTATCATAGTATACTAACCAGCGAACACCCAGCCAAGTTTAGTTAGCTAGTTTGAGTATTCGTTATACTTTGAGCACCTGCTTTAAGTCGAAACTATTACGATGGCTCCTACTACCCTAGTAGCAGGATCGGCCACCAGCCCCTAGGCTAGCCGAGTCAACCTCCCCGAAACCAGCGGAGGGACTACTACGACAAATATCAACACTCCTCGATCAAGAGACGTCGACGACGACGACGACGACGATAGTATGCCAGATGTACCTGACCTATACAAGGTCGAGGCACTTGAAAACATCAAAGTCAAGATGCTTAACACGTATAACGGGAAGCGAACGGAACTTGACTTATTCCTTCTTTAGATAGATATCTACTTTAACTTTAATAAAGAAAAGTTCGAGGACGACTATAGCTTCCGCTTAATCTTCGCTGTCTCCTACCTTAGGGGACCAGCGCTAGAATAGGCCCAGCCTTACCTCGAGGATTACTTCGATAATAATAGAGGAAACATAACTGTAACCAAGGCTATGTTCAGGTCTTAGGGAGGATTCAAACAGGCGATTCGACGAGTCTTCGGAGACTTCGACGCTGTCCGTACTACGGTACGTAACCTTCTAGGTTTACGACAAACCAGATTAGCTATCGACTACACTAACAAGTTCTAGCGTTATAGGAACAAATCAGGGTGGGACGCCCCTGCACTTATGGAATTATTCTAAAGGGGACTTAAGACGCATCTCCGTAAGGAGATGGTAAGACAAAACATAACCTTCTTAAATATTACAACTATAATTAAGACTATTATCTAGTTGGACAACCGTCTCTAGGAATTTAGGAAGTTATCCCTAAAGTAGGAGAACTAGTCTAAGGGACACAAGCGGTGGAATCGTTCCTATTACAGAAAGGGCCGTAAAGTAAACGCTGCCGAAAAGAAACCCTTCCCGCGGGAAGGAGGTCTTTCCTAGGAAGAACGTAACCGAAGACGCGAGTAGAACTTATATTACTCTTGTAGCAAATCCGGCCATCGAGTAAATAAGTGCCGCGCAAAGGATACGAAGAAACCCTAGAAAGGAACGAAGCAAATTAATACTATAGCTAGGAAAGAAATAGCTATACTTAAAAAAAGAATATTAACTAGTAATAAACTCGAGGAAATAGGGATCTATACCTAGCTCGAGAACGACTTAGAACTTGACGAGTACTACGCTACGAGATCCGACGACGAGCACTCTTTGCCTCTCTAGTTAAAGGAGAATGAGCAGTATAAGTCCGACGAGTCAGGATCATTAGAGTTATTAGACAGTACCTTAGGGGACGAATATGATCTGTTAAAACAGAACCCCGAGGTCGGAGAAAATTGGACATTTATTAGAACCTTTATGTTAGGCAATAGATAGGTCCACATGGACGGACTAAAGTTAGACTTCTGGAGCCCGCATACTACTTATGGTAGCAAGCCAGTTACCCTGACCGCCTATAAGGTGACCGATTGTAACGACTATTAGATAACTTTCGAAAATATCCTGTTAGGACAAGTGGTTATTAAAGCCACTGAGCGTTATAACGAAAATAACTTAGATGACGAACCTTAAGAGGAGGTATATCTAGAACCACTGCTACAGGTCGGAGACACCTAGAGGGTATACGACATAACTCTATAGACTAGCGAATAGAGATAGGTAAGCGAACTAGAGTTCGTTGGCTAACCTAAGCTAAACTTCGTAGGAGACCTCCCGAAGGTATAGTTAGACCTATACGTAGATAGAACATATATAGTAGAACGGGTAGACGAGATAGGAGTCTTGTTCTTACTAACGAGAGGCCGAGATAGACATCTATTCCTAGTTCGCTACGCTAGCTAGGACAAGGAGATCTGCGCTACTTCTGGAGACCAATAGTTAGTAGTAACTACGGTCATACGAGGGAAGGAACTCCGAGTAATAATAGACTCGGGAGCTATAGGAAACTTCCTTTCCCCGAACTTAGCTAGGAAGCTGAACGTCCCTGTTAGGAAAACGGTACCCTACTAGTTAACGGTAGTAGACGGGACAGAAATAGGATACTAGAACGGAATAATTAACTAGAGTACTATTCTAACGAAAACTACTATCGACGGACACTGTTTAGATACATAGTTCGATATTGTTGAAATAGGAAGCAAGGAAGCGATTCTTGGTATACCTTGGATTAGAGAACATAATCTAGATATCGATTAGAAGGTAAGAAAGATTACCTTTAGTCGTTGTAGTTACGAGGGTTCGTATGAATAACTACAAGGCCGGAACGAAGTTTGCGCTACTTCTTCTAAAGAGCCCGGACACCTAGTAGAGGGTCCTCCACAGGTCGGCAAAGGAGCTGATTTAGAGTTACCTGTGTAGTATAGAGAATTTAAGGATCTGTTCAAGAACCTGGAGGATATACGTGCCCTTCTTAAACATTGCCCATAGGATCACGAGATTAAACTAAAAGAGGGTTATAACCTCAGGAAGTAAAAGCTTCGACCTCACAATTGGAGGAACCTTTAGCTACTCGAGGAGTACGTTAGGGAGGGAATTAAGAAAGGACATATTCGGAAGTTAGAGTTACCGACCGCTTCGAATATGTTGATCGCCAAGAAAAAGGACGATCTAAAAGGTAGAGCTTATGTTAACTACTAAGAAGTTAACAATGCTATAGTTAAGGACGCTTATCTGTTACTAACCGGCTAATACTTGCGGGACAAGTTAGGCCGAGCCAAGATATTTACTAAGCTCGACTAACGAAATGCTTTTAGCTTGATTAGGATTAAGCCGGGAGATGAATAGAAGACGGTATTCGTCTTACCATCAGGACTCTACGAGTACAATGTGATGCCATTCGGACTTACGAACGCACCAGCTACTTATCAGAGACAAAACAATAGTATTCTAGAAGACCTTCTAGGAGTGACTGTCATCTGTTACCTAGACGACATTCTAGTGTATTTAGAACAGAAGGAAGACTATCAGGGACACGTTAGAGAAGTCTTGCGGAGACTCGCTACCGTGGACTCCCGCCTTAAGTTATCGAAGTGCGAGTTCGGAATAACTTGTACTATCTTCCTTAGATATGTAATTAGCCCTGGTCAAATAGAAGTTAACCTAGACAAAATCAAGGCAATCGTAGAATAGAAATCACCCGAGAACGTCAAGGACGTCTAATCATTCTAGGGATTCGCTAACTTTTGTCGACAGTTTATAGCGGACTATACTAGACTATCTAAACCCCTAACGGACTTAACTAGGAAAGATAAGACATTCTCCTAGGACAAGACAACGGAACAGGCATTTCAGGAAATTAAGAAACGATTCGCTAAGGAGCTAATCCTTAGGAATCATGACGTCGACAAACCAAGCACTGTTAAGACAGATGCTTCGGACACTGCTATTGGAGCTGTACACTTATAGCCTAATAAGAACGGGAAGCTAATGCCTGTCGTATACTTCTCGAAGACATTGGATTCAGCTTAGCAGAACTATAGTATCTTTGAGAAGGAACTTCTCGCTATAGTCCTAGCTCTAGAGTATTAGAAGATTTACCTTCAGGGTACAAAGCACCAGGTAACTGTCCTTACTAACCATGAGAATCTAAAGACATTTACGATAACTAAGGAGCTTAGTAATAGGAGACTCGCTAGGTGGTCGCAAATCCTAGCTAGATTTGACATTGTGATTCGTTATGTTAGCGGAACTTCGAACGCACGAGCAGATACGCTTAGCCGGAAACCAGGCTACGAAGGAGACAAGGAGTATAGAAAGATTGCGATCTTGAAGACTCTTGAGAACGGAGACCTTGCCCCAACGATTCATGAAATCGCTGCTATAACCAGGGAGAGCCCTTGGGACAATAAAATCAGAGCAGCGCAGTTACGAGACAAGATCGAAAATACAAAGAACGGCAAGATCTAGGTCTCGGACTCATATGTAAAAGAATTCGTTACGGAATACCATGCGGCACCGGCCCATAGACATTAAGGAGTTCGCCGAACTCTCTAACGAATTAAACGGAACTACCACATTGAGAAGGTAGCAGCCGTAGTTAAGGAAGTGATAGCGGAGTGTAATACCTGTATTAGGAGCAAGGCTTCCCGCCATGTACCTTACGGACAGATGGGCACTACTCCGATAACACTAACCCCTTGGAAGTCGATCTCTTAGGATTTTATAGTAAAATTACCGAAATCCAAGGATCCGATAACAGGCGTCGAGTACGACTCGATCCTAGTTATCATGGAAAGGCTGACGAAATACATGATTCTTGTGCCTTACAAAGAGTCAAGTATAGCCGAGGAACTAGCATTTGCGTTCCTTAGGGAAGTAGTCTCGAAACATAGACTACCAGAAGAGATTATCTCAGACAGAGACAAGCTCTTTACCTTATTGTTCTAGATAGTACTCACGGAGCGCTTAGGAGTGAAAGAAAGCTACCGATAGCATTTTACCCCTAGACTAATGGAGGGAACGAACGCATGAATTAGGTAGTTGAAACATACCTTCGTTACTATGTGAATTACTAACAGGACGATTAGGTTGAACTACTACTACTAGCAGAATTCGCATATAATAGCTTAATAACGGAAATAACACTTGTTATGCTATTCTACGCTAACTTTGGGTATAAATTAGAAGCGTATCGAGAACTATTGGCTACGACAATAGATAACTAACTTACCCGTATCTAGGTCTCGAAGATCAAAGGTTTGTATATAGAACTCGCAAGCGAATTGTAGTTCGTGGCAGAAAGAAACGCGCACTACTATAATAAACAACGTAGTCAGGAGCCAACGTTAAAAGAGGGGGATAAAGTCTACCTTATACGGAAAAACATTAATACAAGGAGACCAAGCAACAAACTGGACCATAAGAAACTCGGACCATTTAAAATCAAGAAGGTCAGAGGACTATTGAATTATGAATTAGTACTACCAGAGACAATGAACATCTACCTAGTATTCTACATATCCCTGCTCGAACCAGCACCACCGGGAGTACCACCAGCCCTATACACAGAGATTTAACCGGTTAATCCAAACGCTGAATATGAGGTCGAGAAGATTCTTGACTATAGGATTGTTAGAGGACAGATTAAGTACTTGATCAAATGGTTAGATTACCTATACTCGGAGAATACCTAGGAACCTAAAAAGAATATTACCTAGTACTCGGAGGAACTTTAGGAGTTCTACCGCCGAAACCTAGGGCGTCCTACATCTTAGGATCGCCTGAGAGGGCCTCGAGAAAAGACGGGTCGAGACTTAGGTCGGGAAAAGGGTCGGAAGCAGTAGGGGTAGGAAGGGCGGCTAGACGGGCAGCCTCATCCTCCTCTTGCTTCCTCTTCTCTTGTTCCTCCTTGTCCTTCCTCTCTAGTTCCTTAGTAGTATCTAACTCGTCGAGCGAGTTAAGACTAGCGGCTATTATCCTTTGTCTCTTTTCATACAAAAGACGTTTTTGTTTCTTGAGCCTCCGAATACGGGCCATGGCCTCGGCTATAACCGTATGGCTCTTTTCCTCTTCATTATCTAACTGTTTAATCTAGGAATTAATACTCTCCTACTCCCCGGCAGCCGGCATTCTGTTGACTATCCGGACGTTACAGGACTTGTTCATAATCGTACAACGACTATAACAAGAAAGCTTCGGGTCGCGCGGACAAAGGTACTTGTTATCTTTATTTGCGGATTTGCAACGTGTACAAGGAGCTATTTTCCTTCCGGATAGATTAATTGCTCTGCCTAGGGCTTCGTGATCAGTGCGACGTATAGATCGCGGGGTGGTCATGATGAAAGGAAGAGAAGGCTAACAGCCTTCTAACGATATTTCTTTGGTTGTACTTAAGCTTGGGGACTAAGCTAAGCTAAAAAGGGGATAGTGTCACGAATTACGTGCTTACGTGATACTTGTTATAATAAGAGGCGCAACCCTCGACAGGCACATCCAGGTTTCTTATAGTAAATAGGGATCGCTTAGAGTAGCTAAGCGATCCAAGGATTTCCATTGGTTATTGTCACGTGACCAAAGGTCGCTAGACGGGGCGACCAGGCTAGCAGTCTAGCAGCGACTGCAAGACCGGGCTAGCAGTCTAGCACACGAGTATGAAGGTTCTATATAAGACTGGCACGTCTGCCGTTAGATAGGAGCTTCGTGCTTAACTTAGTTATTAATCTTATTATATTTGTTTGACATCTTTAATACAAGTAATAAGTTCACTTCCAAGTGAACAACCCGATAGTCTTCTTCTTATTATAGTATACTAACCAGCGAACACCTAGCCAAGTTTAGTTAGCTAGTTTGAGTATTCGTTACATAGAGGTATAAGTAAGTTCCCTAGAAGTAAGCGATTTCTTTATTAAAATATAGGTTAAGAATATTAGAATTTTCCTCGAGTGGTTAAGCGCTATAGATAAGATTACGTCCTAGTAAAACGTATAAGGGTAATATTATAATATAATTATTATATCGCTCTTATATATCTTACTAAGACGGGTAAAAGAGCCTTAAATAAATATATTTACGCCTCCTATACTAGTAGTATATAAACTCCTAGACTACCGGTATAGGTAGTATAAAAATTATAAAACTACTTAAATTCACCTTAGTTAAATTATAATATTAGTCCTTACTTTATAATAAATAGAGCTCTCTTATTAGTTAAATAGGAAAATATATATATCCCTTGGAATTCCAAATTCTAAGGCCTTATCCTTTAGAATATTCTATTCTAAATTAGAGAGCCTTTAGAATATTCTACCTTAGAATAGAATCTTAGAATCCTTGGAATTGTATTCTAAGTGCCGAACGCTGGAATTACAAATGCCGAACGCTGCTTACTACTCGTATTTGAACCCTAATTGTTACGTAGAACGAACAGAGGTAAATCATGTAGGTCAAAATGTGGTAAAATAACAAACTAAGGAGTCTAGAACTCGAAGTAGGGCTAGCTAATATAAGTACGTGCAGTACTGCCAAGACAGTACTAAGGGCACGTGCTTATATGAACAGTGAATACTAAGTAATCGTGACAGTACCCCCCCTCTAGAAAAGACAAGCTCCTGCGTCTGTCAAAAAGTAAATTGTAGAGGCCCCTAAAGAGATACTTTTATAGACCTCGAGTCCGCCTTTGAGGATCCCTGACTCCTCTAGGACGAGTAGGATAAGTCTTGTGAAACAGCTTCGTCTTACGTTTTGTATTCTTAAAATCAGAGGCAGGATAAAACTTAGGATTAGGAGGGTAACTAAGCTACTAAACTCGATATTGTAGAGTACTATTAAGCCAGCGAGAATCCTTAACATACTCGACCTCCTATTCTTCCTCGCCGTCAATTATTACGGGATCCCTATGATTCTACCTCTAGCCAGGCAACGGGTTATTGTCTAAAAGTAAGAGAAGAGAAGTATAAAAGACAGGATGAATTTTCATGGATTTAGGTAACTCTAGCTCGTACGAGGCTACCCTAACCTTTTATTTAATAGTGAAAGGACTAAAGTTCTTCTTGTTAAGCTTCTTTAAAGGTCTCTCTGTCTTAAAGTAGCGAGCGTCTAAAAATACTTGATCTCCTAGACGATATGCTAGGGCGGGAGTGTAACGAATACTTAAACTGGCTAACTAAACTTAGCTGGGTGTTCGCTAGTTGGTATACTATAATAAGAAGAAGACTATCGGGTTGTTCACTTAGAAGTGAACTCGTTACTTGTATCAAAGATGTTAAATAATATAATAAGATTAATAAACTAAGTTAAGCACAAAGCTCCTATCTAATGGTAGACGTGCTAGTCTTATATAGAACCTTCATACTCATGGCTGCCATGGTCGACAAGCTCGACCATAGCCGATTTAGTCGACATGGTCGACATGGTCGACACGTTCGGCCAGTCGCCCATCTGTCACGTGATAATAACCAAAAGAAATCCCTGGATCGCTTAGCTGTCCTAAGCAATCCCTATTTGTTATAAGAAACCTGGATGTGCCTGTCGAGGGTTGCGCCTCTTATTATGACAAGTATTACGTGAACACGTGATTCGTGACACTATCCCCTTTTTAGCTTAGCTTAGTCCCCAAGCTTAAGTATGACCATGGAAATATCGTCGGAAGATGGCCAGCCCTTTCCCTTCATAATGAACACTACTTGTACTTCAGAACATAAGCGTTGGATCGAACTTACAAAGCGTATTAACAAGTCTGGCGAAGAAATGGCTCTATGTATACGATACGAAAGGTCTGGTCGAAAATGCATAGCCTTAGCTACTGCCTCGGATACGAACAAGTGCTCCGAATGTACTAGACAGAAGAAATCCTGCGATGTTAAATCGCGAAATCGAATGCCCTTACTTTCCGACTAGTCTTCGATCGATCGACAACGGAAAAGTCTAAAGGAGGAAGAAGAGCGAGCCTAGCAGTCCTAGTAGGAGGCGGCTGCCAAAATTCTTCGTTTACGGAAGTTACAGCGTCAGCTTAACAAAAGGGAGCAAGAGCTAATTCGTTCCGGTCTAAACTCCATAGCTGAGCTAGAGGAGAAGGAGAGAGAAGAGGAAGAAAAGAAGCAAAGGGAGGTAGCTATTCCTTTAGCTCCTAGTACTTCTAACCCTTTTCCCGACCCGGGTCTCGACCTATCCTTTCTCGAGGCCCTCTTAGGTGACCCTAAGATGTAGGCCGCCCTAGGTTTCGGCGGTGGAACTCCTGAAGTTCCTCTAAGTACTAGGTAATATTTTTCCTAGGTTCCTAGGTGTTTTCCGAATGTAGGTAATCCAACTATTTAATTAAGTACTTAATCTGTCCTCTAACAACCCTATAGTTAAGAATCTTCTCGACCTTATATTCGGCGTTTGGGTTAACTGGTTGAATTTCTGTGTGTAGGGCTGGTAGTACTCCCGGTGGTGCTAGTTCGAGCAAGGATATATAAAATACTAGATAGATGTTCATTGTCTTTAGTAGTACCAATTTATAATTTAATAGTCCTTTGACTTTTTTGATTTTAAATAGTCCGAGTTTCTTGTGGTCTAGTTTGTTGCTTAGTCTCTTTGTGTCTATGTTTTTCTATACAAGGTAGACTTTATCCCCCTCTTTTAACGTTAGCTCCTAACTACGTCGTTTATTATAGTAGTACGCGTTTCTTTCTGCCACGAACTACAATTCACTTGCGAGTTCTATGTGTAAACCTTTGATTTTCGAGACCTGGATATAGGCAAGTTGGTTATCTGTTGTCGTAGCTAATGGTTCTCGATACGCTTCTAATTTATACCCAAAGTTAGCGTAGAATAGCGTAATAAGTGTTGTTTCCGTTATTGAGCTATTATATACGAATTCTGCTAGTGGCAGTAGTTTAACCTAATCGTCCTATTAGTAATTTATATAGCAACGAAGGTATATTTCAACCACCTGATTCATACGTTCGTTCCCTCCATTTGTCTAGGGGTAGAATACTGTCGATAGCTTTCTTCTTACTCCTAAGCGCTCCGTGAGTACTATCCAGAACAATAAGGTAAAGAGCTTATCTCTGTCTAAGATAATCTCTTCTGGTAGTCTATGTTTCGAGACTACTTCCCTAAGGAATGTAAATGCTAGTTCCTCGGCTATACTTAACTCCTTATATAGTACTAGGATTATGTATTTCGTTAGCCTTTCTATAATAACTAGGATCGAGTCGTACTCGACGCCTGTTATCGGATCCTTAGATTTCGGTAATTTTACTATAAAATCCTAAGAGATCGACTTCCAAGGGGTTAGTGTTATTAGAGTAGTGCTTATCTGTCTGTAAGGTGTATGGCGGGAAGCCTTGCTCCTAATACAGGTATTACATTCCGCTATCACTTCCTTAACTACGGCTACTACCTTCTTAATGTAGTAGTTCCGTTTAATTCGTTGGAGAGTTCGGCGAACTCCTTGATGTCCATGGGCCAGTGCCGTATAGTATTCCGTAATAAATTCTTTTATATATAAGTCCGGGACCTAGATCTTGCCGTTCTTTGTATTTTCGATCTTGTCTTGTAACTACGCTACTCTAATTTTATTATCCCAAGGGCTCTCCCTGGTTATAGCAGCGATTTCATGAATCGTTAGGGCAAGGTCTCCGTTCTCAAGAGTCTTTAAGATCGTAATCTTTTTGTACTTCTTGTCTCCTTCGTAGCCTAGTTTCCGGCTAAGCGTATCTACTCGTACGTTCGAAGTTCCGCTAATATAACGAATCACAATGTTAAATCTAGCTAGGATTTGCGACCACCTAGCGAGTCTCCTATTACTAAGCTCCTTAGTTGTTATAAATGTCTTTAGATTCTCATGGTTAGTAAGGACAGTTACCTAGTGCTTTGTACCCTGAAGGTAAATCTTCTAATACTCTAGAGCTAGGACTATAGCAAGAAGTTCCTTCTCAAAGATACTATAGTTCTACTAAGCTGAATCTAATGTCTTCGAGAAGTATACGATAGGTATTAGCTTCCTGTTCTCATTAGGCTATAAGTATACAGCTCTAATAGTAGTGTCCGAAGCATCTGTCTTAATAGTGCTTAGTTTATCGACGTTATAATTCCTAAGGATTAGCTCCTTAGCGAATCGTTTCTTAATTTCCTAAAATGCTTGTTCCGTTGTCTTGTCCTAAGAGAATGTCTTATCTTTCCTAGTTAAGTCTGTTAGGGGTTTAGACAATCTAGCATAGTCCGCTATAAACTGTCGACAAAAGTTAGCGAATCCCTAGAATAATTAGACGTCCTTAACGTTCTCGGGTGATTTCTATTCTACGATTGCCTTGATTTTGTCCGGGTTAACTTCTATTTGACTAGGGCTAATCATATATCTAAGGAAGATAGTACGAGTTATTCCGAACTCGTACTTTAATAACTTAAGGCGGGAGTCTACGGTAGCGAGTCTCCGCAAGACTTCTCTAACGTGTCCCTAATAGTCTTCCTTCTATTCTAAATATACTAGAATATCGTCTAGGTAATAGATAACAGTCACTCCTAGAAGGTCTTCTAGAATACTATTGTTTTGTCTCTAACAAGTAGCTAGTACGTTCGTAAGTCCGAATAGCATTACATTATACTCGTAGAGTCCTAATGGCAAGACGAATGCCGTCTTCTATTCATCTCCCGGCTTAATCCTAATTAAGCCAAAAGTATTTCGTTAGTCGAGCTTAGTAAATATCTTAGCTCGGCCTAACTTGTCCCGTAAGTATTGGCCGGTTAGTAACAGATAAGCGTCCTTAACCGTAGCATTGTTAACTTCTCGGTAGTTAATATAAGCTCTACCTTTTAGATCGTCTTTTTTCTTAGCGATTAACATGTTCGAAGCGGTCAGTAACTCTGACTTCCGAATATATCCTTTCTTAATTCCCTCCTTGACGTACTCCTTGAGTAGCTAAAGGTTCCTCCAATTGTAAGGTCGAAGCTTTTACTTCCTAAGGTTATAACCCTCTTTTAGTTTAATCTCGTAATCCTATAGGCGATGTTCGGGAAGGGTACGTATATCCTCCGGGTTCTCGAATAGATCCTTAAATTCTCTATACTATATAGGTAACTCTAAATCGGCTCCTTCGCCGACCTATAGAGGACCCTTTCCTAGGTGTCCGGGCTCTTTGGAAGAAGTAGCGCAAACTTTGTTCTAGCCTTGTAGTTATTTATACGAACCCTCGTAACTATAACGACTAAAGGTAATCTTTCTTACCTTCTAATCGATATCTAGATTATGTTCTCTAATCCAAGGTATACTAAGAATCGCTTCCTTGCTTCCTATTTCAACAATATCGAACTATGTGTCTAAACAGTGTCCGTCGATAGTAGTTTTCGTTAGAATAGTACTCTAGTTGATTATTCTGTTCTAGTATCCTATTTCCGTCCCGTCTACTACCGTTAACTAGTAGGGTACCGTTTTCCTGACAGGGACGTTTAGCTTCCTAGCTAAGTTCAGGGAAAGGAAGTTTCCTATAGCTCCCAAGTCTATTATTACTCGGAGTTCCTTCCCTCGTATAACCGTAGTTACTACTAACTGTTGGTCTCTAGAAGTAGCGCAGATCTCCTTGTCCTAGCTAGCGTAGCGAACCAGGAATAGATATCTATCTCGGCCTCTCGTTGGTAAGAACAAGACTCTTGTCTCGTCTACCCGTTCTACTATATATATTCTATCTGTGTATAGGTCTAACTGTGCCTTCGGGAGGTCTCCTACGAAGTTTAGCTTAGGTTGACTAACGAACTCTAGTTCGCTTACCCATCTCCATTCGCTAGTCTATAGAGTTATGTTGTATACCCTCTAGGTGTCTCCGACCTGTAGCAGTGGTTCTAGATATACCTCCTCTTAAGGTTCGTTATCTGAGTTATTTTCGTTGTAACGCTTAGTAGCTTTAATAACTACTTGTCTTAATAGGATATTTTCGAAAGTTATCTAATAGTCGTTACAATCGGTCACCTTATAGGCGGTCAAGGTAACTGGCTTGCTACCATAAGTAGCGTGCGGGCTCTAGAAGTCTGACTTTAACCCGTCTATGTAGACCTATCTATTACCTAATATAAAGGTCCTAATAAATGTCCAATTTTCTCCGACCTCGGGGTTCCGCTTAGACGGATCATATTCGTCCCCTAAGGTACTGTCTGATGATCCTAACGATTCTGACTCGTCGGACTCGTGCCGCTCATTCCCTTGTAACTAGAGGGGCAGAGAGTATTCATTGTCAGATCTCGTAGCGTAGTACTCGTTAAGTTCTGAGTCGTTCTCGAGCTAGGTGTAGATCCCCATTTCCTCGAGTTCATCGCTAGTTAATATTCTTTTTTTAAGTATAGCTATTTCTTTCCTAGCTATAGTATTAATTTACTTCGTTCCTTTCCAGGGTTTCTTCGTATCCTTTGCGTAGTACTCGTTTACTTGATAGCCGGATTTGCTATAAGAGTAATATAAGTTCTACTCGCGTCTTCGGTTACGTTCCTCCTAGGAAAGACCTCCTTCCCGCGGGAAGGGTTTCTTTTCGGTAGCGTTTACTTTACGGCCCTTTCCGTGATAGGAACGATTCTACCGCCTATGTCCCTTGGACTAGTTCTCCTGCTTTAGGGATAACTTCCTAAATTCCTAGAGACGGTTGTCTAACTAGATAATAGTCTTAATTATAGTTGTAATATTTAAGAAGGTTATGTTTTATCTTGCCATCTCCTTACGGAGATACGTCTTAAGTCCCCTTTGGAATAATTCCATAAGTACAGGGGCGTCCTACCCTAATTTATTCCTATATCGCTAGAACTCGTTGGCGTAGTTAATAGCTAATCCGGTTTATCGTAAACCTAGAAGGTTACGTACCGTAGTACGGACAGCGTCGAAGTCTCCGAAGACTCGTCGAATCGCCTGTTTAAATCCTCCCTAAGACCTGAACATAGCCTTGGTTATAGTTATGTTTCCTCTATTATTGTCGAAGTAATCCTCGAGGTAAGGCTAGGCCTATTCTAGCGCTAGTCCCCTAAGGTAGGAGACAGCGAAGATTAAGCGGAAGCTATAGTCGTCCTCGAACTTTTCTTTATTAAAGTTAAAGTAGATGTCTATCTAAAGAAGGAACAAGTCAAGTTCCGTTCGCTTTCCGTTATACGTATTAGGCATCTTGACTTTAATGTTTTCAAGTGCCTCGACCTTGTACGGGTTAGGTACATCTAGTATACTATCGTCGTCGTCGTTGTTGTCGACGTCTCTTGATCAAGGAGTGTTAATGTTTGTCGTAGCAGTCCCTCCGCTGGTTTCGGGGAGGTTGACTCGGCTAGCCTAGGGGCTGGTGGCCGATCCTACTACTGGGGTAGTAGGAGCCATCGTGATAGTTTCGACTTAAAGTAGGTGCTCAAAGTGTAACGAATACTCAAACTGGCTAACTAAACTTAGCTAGGTGTTCGCTGGTTAGTATACTATAATAAGAAGAAGACTATCGGGTTGTTCACTTAGAAGTAAACTCGTTACTTGTATCAAAGATATCAAACAATATAATAAGATTGATAAACTAAGTTGAGCACGAAGCTCCTATCTAATGGCAGACGTGCCAGTCTTATATAGAACCTTCATACTCATGGCCGCCATGGTCGACAAGCTCGACCATGGCCGATTTGGTCGACATGGTCGACATGGTCGACACGTTCGGCCAGTCGCCCATCTGTCACGTGATAATAACCAAAAGAAATCCCTGGATCGCTTAGCTGTCCTAAGCGATCCCTATTTGTTATAAGAAACCTGGATGTGCCTGTCGAGGGTTGCGCCTCTTATTATGACAAGTATCACGTGAACACGTGATTCGTGACAGGGAGCTCTCTTTAAGTTAGCGAAGTGCTCTATTCGACTTTGAGCTAATCTCGTCTAATTACGTAGGAATGACTATATCTTTTGTAGCCTTGCCACCAACTATACAGCCTTCTCTTTTGTGACTCCCTAAGAAACTCCTGGTTTTGTACGAGGGGTTATATCAAAGACCATCTTTGGTTCGTAACCTTTGTTAGCGAAGAAAGGGCTAACTCTAGTAGTCTCTGATATATTGGTGTTAATAGCGAAGGACGCTAGGCCTAACTACTTAACCTAATCATCCTACAAATAATTACAATAAGTTCGCAAATAGCGTTCTATTTCTATATTAGCAATCTCCGTCTGTCCGTCGCTCTCAGGATAATATAACGTAGAATAGTTGTTGCGGACTAACAAAAGCTTGTAGAATTCTCTAAAGAACTCGGCTACAAACTAAGGTCCTCGATCAGAGACAATAGTATTAGGACAACTATATAAAACGTAAATATACTTGAAAAACATATCCGCTGAAGCCTCTACTGTTGTACTACCATCACCTACAAAACAGGGGATAAAGTACCGCTCCTTTGTAAGCCTATTAACCACGTTAGCAATAGTATTAAAGCCTTTGCAAAGTAGTAATCTAGTGACGAAATCTATTAATATATACCGCCAAGGTTGTTCTAGGATTAGAAGTAGATTAAGTAAGCCCTGATACTTCTTTCGAGAAGGTTTTGTACGACGACAATCTATATAATTAGTAATGTATTTCTTAACAGAGAGATCTATTCGAGGCCAGTAAAATTGTCGATCTAAATAAGCAAAAGTCTTCGCTACGCCGGTATAACCAACTGTAGGATGGTCGTAGACTATTTTAATTAATTTTATACAAAGCTCCTCAGGAGTACCAGGAATCCAAGCGCGATTCTAATACCTCAAAAGTCCGTCTAAGTCTACTGAACAACGTACTAGGCTAACAAACTTGCTTAGTCTGTTCCTATTTGTAAGGCTCTCCATAATACTAACATAAATATTGTTCTCCTGTTAAGCTTTCAGAATCTCTGAACGTAGTTCCGTTCCACTTATTTGTAAGTCTTCTATACCCTCCTCTACCTTAATATTATATAATATAATCATCTAGGACAACGTGACATTGCCTTTCGTACGAGAATCCTTAATCTCCCTACGAACCTTAGGACGAATATTATAAGGTGGAAGGACTGTCTAAAAGTTGTGTTTCTTATGCTTATCCTTATCATTAACAGGTAGATCCTGACGCTGTCGAGTTAAGATATCTACGATTGTATTAAACTTGCCTAGGCGATAGGTAATCTCAAAGTTAAATTAAGACAAAAACTCGGCCTAACGAGCTTGTCTCCTCAACAACTTCTTCGTTGTTATAAACCACTCGAGGTTCTTATGGTCTGAAATCACTTGAACAGGATACGTGGAACCCATTAGTTCTGGTTTCCAACTTTCGAAAGCACGAATAATAGCTAATAGCTCCTTATCATAGATCTAATAATTGTATTCTGCCGGCGACATCTTCTTAGAAAAGAAGGTAATAGGATGAAGAAACCCATCGTTACCATATTAAGACATACATCCTATAATAATATGATCAGAAGTATCTGCCTCTACGTACACTATCTTAGCTCTGTTGAAATGAGCTAAAATAGGAGACTCCACACACCTCTGCTTAATGTATTCAAAGATGTCTGTATGTACTTGTAGCCACTCGAACTTAGCGTCCTTTCGTTTAAGGTGTTAGAGTGGCGAAAACAAATTAGAGAACCCTATAATAAAACGTCGATAAAAATTACAATAACTTCGGAAGGACGTTACGTCGCGAGCGTTTGTAGGTGTTTCCTATTCCAAGATCACTCGAATTTTGTCTAGATCTATACGGATTCTATTAATACTAATAATCATACCCAGGAATTTGGTTTCCGTAACGTTGAACTCGCACTTCGCTATATCACACTAAAGATTGTATTCTCCTAATATCCGAAGTATAGCGCGAACGTGTTTCGTATACTCCTTGACGCTCTTGCTATAAATGAGGATGTCGTCCATATAGACCATACAGTTCTTTCCAATGTGATTCCACAAGATCTTATTTATAAAGCGTTGCTATGAAGCTGGTCTATTGCAAAGACCAAACGGTATAACCTTGTACTTGTACGTTCCATATGTAGTTATAAATGTGGTGAGCTCTTCGTCAGCCTTAGTCCTCATACGAAGCCGATTAAAGGTAGATACGATATCTAACTTCGTCAGAACTTTCGATCTATAGAGATTAGCAAGAGTCTTATCTACCAAAGGCAAAGGAAATCCGTCTTTCTTAGTCAATCCATTTAACGTTCTGTAATCCACACAGAATCGAACTCCGCTACTAGGCTTCTTCACAAACAGAACGGGAGATGCCCAAGGTGTAGAGCTAGCCTTAATGAAGCCCTTTGACAGATTCTCGTTAATATATTTTCGACAAATGTCTAACTCGTCGTTAGATATCCGATACAACTTTCCTTTTGGCGGGTGAGCTCCTTCCGGAAGGTTGATATAGTAATCTAAATCGCGGTGTGGTAGAAGGTTGTCCGTATTCTTTTTCATAAACACATCCACCAAGTCCTTATACTTGTCTGGTAGTATAACTAGGAGCTCCTCTCTTGTAAAGTGTTTCTTGTCCTGCTTGAGCCTCTGTTCTATAATCTCTTTTATAGTAATAGAAAAGACTTGTGCTCTATCTAGTCTTGTATTTCTCATAAAAGGATGTGCCCCGATTATGAAACAGTCTACCTTGTCACTCGCTTTTGAAGAAGTAATAGGCTTTAGTTTATGCCTAGGTGGCACCTTAGGAAGCTGAGCTTCTAGAATCCCGAGTTCTTTGTTCATCTTCTTCAGATCGTTCTTGTAATTAATCTCTCTCGTATACCTAGCGCCCCTTGTAGACACATTGGTAGAGATTAATAGAGAGAAAGTAAGAGGTTCTGAAGATTCCTAAAGGTAATCGTTTACAGAGTCTGACTTTGAGAGAATCTTGGTAACAAGCCTTGCTGGTGAGGCTTGTGTTGTTTGTGCTTGTTCATCCTTATCTAAGTACGAATAGTACTTAATATCGTCAGGCAACTGTTTTGCACTACTAGGAGCACTATCATGTTCGCAAATCCCGCTTGCAAAGTATAACTTGTCATGCCTCATATCTAGTAGCACTCCGTGTACGTTCATCCAAGACTTGCCTAATATCAGCTCCTGTGGCATGCGAGTTATATAAAACTCTGTCTTGTCTGAAGTGTGATCGTCAATAGTAAGTCGAGGGTATATGGCGTATGTGATTTTGCTCTGCTTTCCGTCAAAACCACTGATAGTCAGAGGCTTTGCAAGCCTGACCATTGGTAACGTTTCCTTATTACAAAGTTCTTGCGCGGTCATATCATTAATAAAATTCCCATTGCTAGCACCAGTATCCACTAGTATTTGAAAAGGCAGCTTTCCCCGTCCTATAGTACAAGGATAAAGAAACTGTCTTTTGTGATCTGCTGCCATTTGAGAGACTCTTATTAATTGACCTCCTCCTCTAGTCGCGTCTTCGCTGGAGGTGTTTAGTTTTCCGACTCATCAACGTCCTTATCTATATCCTCGATCTCATTAACTCCCTCTGTAGCATCGACAAAAATGTCGTCCTCCTCCTCCTTGACCGCTATCACTTGAGAAACCACTGCTTCAGCAACCGCTTGAGCAACCTTGAGGGCGAACTGTCGTTGATTAGACGACGACTTCTTCTTGTTCGTATCCGGGTTTGGACAGTCAGGAAGGAAATAGTTAGTACCTCTACATGAAAAACAAGGGTTATCTGGTCCAGGAACCTTCTTACGGCTACTCTTTGTGTTACCACGAATGGAGGCCTTTGAAGTTAGCGAGTCTGAAGATATAACCAGAGGCGAGGATTGAAAAGTCCTAGCCTTTCTTACCGTATAACCTAAGCTTGCACCGGTCAAAGCTTGGAGTTGCTTTGCCTTGAGAGACTTTTCTAATTTATCCTTGTCCGAGCGTCTTGAAAGTGTAACGAGCACAGCTCTCAAGTCTCTGTAAGTTAGTGTCTCTTGACCGTGACTAACAATACGACTTCGAAGAACCCCTGTAACTTTGCGTTCCAAATCGTGAAGCATTTGATTATCGTTGAGGCGCAACTCAGATGCCAGAGCTTCAAACTCCGAGAGGAACTCAAGGAATGGTGTAGTACCTTGCTTAAGTGCTTTAAACTATGCTCGTGCCGTTACTGTACGTTGTGGATCTGAATACATTTTATGTAGAGTAGAGAGAATCTTTGCTACCGTGTCGAAAAGATAATCATCCTTGACTCTGTGAAAAGCGTATCTATCTAAAAGACTACGAATTAAGTGACACTTAGCTCTCTCCGTATAGTAATGATAGCTGTCAACCTTAAGTACTTCTCTGATTCTAAGGTACCACTTCTCCTATTAAGAGCGATCCGAGCCATCAAATACCTTTGGTTTAATGCCACGAACTCGTGTGTGAGGACTAGAGCGGTTATGGATTCCGGAATCCTTTCCTTGAAGCTTGTCGAGTCTTGCACGTAACTTAGCAATTTCTAAAGAGTTGATCTCTCCAACGTTAATAACATCGTTATTCTTGATAGATGGTGTCTTTGTACGTAGAGAAGCGTCTCTATCTCCTTAATCCTCTATCTGCTCAATCTTCTACAACGTATTCTCGTACACTTGCTATGGGACGAACTTCTTCTCTGGGTCTTGAGCTATAATTGCTGCTATCTTATCTTGAGAGATAAAGCTAGCGTCTTGAAGTTGTTGTATAGTATTGTGAAGTTATTGTTTCAGGTCCGTAATCTCCCGAGTATACTTCTTATGCTCCGCTTTGATAACTTTGACAGTATCCTCATTGCCTCGAAGTTCGTTATCTGATTGGAGTCGAAGATAGTGCTCGTGGTCCCACATCTTAACAACGCTATTGTACTTGCCTGCGAGAACCTTGTATTTGTGATTTATCGTATCGAGGTTAGTTGCTACTGCTGTATGATCGTGGAATACTGACTCTAGAAAGTCTCTCTGCTCGTCCTCGTTTAAAGCGTAAAACTCTTCCTTAACACTCGCCTATGTAGTACTCCAGACATCTGGAACTTGTGGAAGCTTTGTAAGGCTGTGTCGATGTTGAACCTTACAAATCTTGAATTGTGCGGGCTTTGCGTCTTTCCGATTAGGAAGAGCCTGTAACTCCTCCTCCTCTGTTCGTGCCATGTTGATCTACAAACGTTTGGATTGTAGAACTCCGGGTGGGCGGGTAGGGAAAAGAATAGGGCAAGTATAACCAAGCTCTTGTAGCAGATTCGTAAGCCTTAATAGAATTCACCCAAATATACCCCGCTCGGTGGCAAAGTACAAATGAATCAAAAGAAGGTCGAGTCGAGTAAAACTCTAGTGAATAGAGTCTCTGTTGACTTCGCAATGTATTAACTAAGTTGAATTCCGGTTGACTTCGCAGAGCGTTAACCAAGTTGTATTATAATAGACAGTTCTGCTTAATCAGACACTGCTAATCGTCGATTGAAGGGGTTGTTTCTCGTTCTCCTGAACGGTTGAGTCTCGTCTAAACGGTGGTGGTCTCGTCCTCCTGGACGGTATTGATCAAGTTTCTCGTTCTCTCCTGAACGGTAATAGTCTCGTCCCTTGGACGGTGGTGATTTGGTGATCTCGTTCTCCTTGAACGGTAGTCTCGTCCTCTTGGACGGTGGTATGAGGTTATTCGTAACCTGCACACTGGCACGCTCGTCAAGCGTCTGGATTGATAGCTTCTTTTTGTACAGTCTCGTATCAGAAAGACTGGGTCGAGAAAATTTTGGTTGAGTTTGTTATTATGTCACGTAGAACGAACAGAGGTAAATCATGTAGGTCAAAATGTGGTAAAATAACAAACTAAGGAGTCTAGAACTCGAAGTAGGGCTAGCTAATATAAGTACGTGCAGTACTGCCAAGACAGTACTAAGGGCACGTGCTTATATGAACAGTGAATACTAAGTAATCGTGACACTAATAACCAAAAGTCCTTAGTCACTTAGTATTACCAGAGAATTTTGGCTTGGTATATTCGCAGGAAAAAATGCTTCACAACACATGTGTTTGTTTACAAAGGATTTTATTAAATATACCTCTATCGAGCGGAGTGTTATACATGTCGCTGGACCCCAAATCCATCCCCGGGACAAGGGCTCATTGCCAAACCATCACCATACCATGCATATTCGTACGCCTGCCATAACACGAATAAAGGAAAAATCGTATTGGCACTTTTAACATGCACGCTTCTATCTTAACTCATCCAAAAGAAAAAATGCCCTATTCCACTTATTTTTGGTTCTCTCCTGCCTTTTCCAAAACAGCTTCTGTCTTGGTCTGGCTCGACTCCTCTTCGTCAATTTCATCAGAAGTCTCTGCTTCCATGTGAGCGAGATCTACTTCGATCTCCTCACTCTCGGTAAGGTGGCCTGCGGACTCCCCAGATCGCTTTTCTGCAGCGTCACCACCACTCATTTGCCATTCCATTAACTTCGTGAACTCAGAGTTAGGATTGCTAGACAGAGCGGCATATGTGCCTTGTTCAGCGACCCTTCCATTGCTGCCAAGAACTATAATACGATCAGATCTCATGATCGTCGACAGTCGGTGGGCAATGGAGATTGTGGTGTTGTGTCCTCTGAGCAACGCTGCCAGGGCCGAATTCACAAGAGTCTCGGACTCGGCATCTAATGCTGATGTTGCTTCATCAAGAATCAGAATATCCGGGTTCTTGAGCAAAGCTCGTGCAATAGCGATTCTCTGCTTCTGCCCTCCTGACAATTGTGCTCCACGGGCCCCCACAGAAGTATCCAACCCCTCCGGGAAGTCACTGATGAATTGACAGTTTGCCTGCTTGGCTGCTGCAATGATTTCTGCCCGTGATGCATGTGGCTTGCCATAGGCAATGTTTTCTGCTATGGAGCCAGACATAAGGACCGGCTCTTGTCCCACCATTCCAATTCTTCGGCGGAGGGATTTTATGTTTACGGTAGAAATATCCTGGCCATTAATAGAAATAGTTCCTTTGGTTGGGTTGTAGAATCTTAGTAAAAGAGAGCCAATGGTTGATTTACCACCTCCACTTGGCCCAACAATGGCAACATTCGTCCCCGAGGGGATTTCAAAGTCGAGGCCTTCGAAAATATTGACTGCGGGCCGTGTTGGATATGCGAAATGCACATCCGAGAATTTGATTATGCCTTGAGCTGATTTGACCTTGGTTCCGACCGTGACTGGGATTGTTGGCTTACGGTCCTGAAGTTCGAATAAACGACTTGCTGCACCCGCACCTTTCATCAGTTCGGAGTAGAAGCTTGAGACACCAAAAAGACTGGATCCTGCATAGGCAGTGTACATCAAGAACGATGTTAATTCACCAATGCTGATGAGTCCATCCTTAACCATGGACCCTCCGGAATACAGCAGAGCCAGTATGGTCATGTTCCCGAAGAATCCAGAGCTGCTGAAAAACGTGGCACTGATGATAGCTTCTTTTTTACCCAAAGCGAATATTTTCTTGACCTGATGGTTGTATCGGCCAACCTCTTGCGTCTCAGCCGCGAAAGCTTGAGACGTTCGAACATTACCAAGTCTTTCTTCGGCAATCTTTGACAAAGCCCCCAAATTTCGCTGGATCTTTCTACTCAAATTTCGAATCATTCGGCCGTAGAAGAAAGCACCAATGGCCACGGGGGGGAACATCAAGCACAAAATGCTGGTGAGCTTCAAGCTAACCCACGCCATGGCAGCAAACCCGGCTCCTCCACTGACCATGGCTCTGAGCCCATCAGAAAGATTCTGCGTGATACTCTTACCGACAATGACTGTATCGGAACCGAGGCGAGAAATGAGGTCTCCTACACGATTGGCATCAAAGAATTCTGCATTTTGGACATAAGTACGTCTGTAAAGTTGCGATCGGAGTCTGGAGACAATTCGTTCTCCAACAATCCGTAAAATAATAATTCGCCCATAATTTGCTGCAGCTCCCAATGTCAGAATCGCGCCTAGTGCAAGGTAGAACTGCGTGATTTCTAATCCAAACAAAGTGCCACTTTCAGAGGGATCCTTAGTCGCGAGATCCAGGATTTTGCCGATGGAGAATGGTATAGACATGGTAATGGTGCTGGATATGAGAAGAAAGGCGAAAGCAAGGCCCAACCATTTTGCTTCTGGTCTTGCAACTTTAAGCAACCTCACAATCTCCCCAAACCCAGCAGAGTTTCCTTGTTTCTTCGGGCTCGATAGACGGGCGCTCAGGTTGACCTGGGCTGCCTTGGATGCCTTTTCACTTCTCCCAAATCCCTCTTCTTCATCTCTTTTATCCTCCTCTTCCTCCTCTTTCCGCGCCTTTTCTTTTTCCCTCAAATCCTGTCTATCCGTGTCTTTTGGGGCTTCCCTTAATGATGGTCCGCTGCTAAAGGACCGTAATAGTGAAACCGCAGGCTCCCATCGTGGCTGGAATCCCGTCGGTGACCGTCTGGAGAAATGGGCACCAATAGGCTGGGAGCTAATTTTGAATGAAGATGATGAGGTTCTTGAAGAGCTATGAAAGGGCGAATCATGCCGAACTGGAATATGTGGTATGCGTGCCGCAGATAGTCGGGACGCTATCGATGTGGGATTGCTCGAGAGCTGTCGTGAAGCTATTTGGTAAACAGAGGCCCCCCAACTATGGGCTTGAAGGACTGTTGCTGGTCGCATCGCGCCCAATGGATTGGATAGATGAATTGAGCAGCGCCACAGCTATCCCATACTCGAGTATCACCGCAGATTATCAGAGGTGTGGTTACGTAGATCTCTCATCTTCTGAGTGGAAGAAATGTGTGTTTGTGTAAGCAATGTTGTATGGATAGACTGTGAAGGGTTCAAAGACTGCGATGCGAAGACGGAGCGCACGAGAGTTACTTTTTACGCTGACGGGGTGTCAAGGTAGTGGTGCTGTCATCAGCCACAAAACCCTGCAACCGCATTATGCAAAGACAAATATATTTACTTCCAAAATCAACCATAATAATATAGTTATGTAGTTTCTGTTGAGGCTGACTGCACAAAAATTGGTGCCTTTGCTCTCATTATACCTATACCTACCTAAACCTATACCTATACCTACGAGTACTCATACCTACCCAGAGCTAGCTACGAGTTCGTACCAAGCTACCTATACGCACCATTGCTGGGCGCCGCTTTTGTTCAAGTTCCAGAAGCTTCGCGAGCCACCCAGTCGTCATAACCACAACCCTCCACCTCCTCCTCCCAAATCCCTGTCCATCTTGACCCGCTGCCATCACCCGCAGCCGTCGCATTCGACTATTTTTGATACGCGCCACAACTAGTTCCACGGTTCAACTCAACATTTCCACCTCTATTGACATCATTCGAGTACACGCTTTTGCAACCAGTACAACCGCAACCTAGTTTGTCATTTCCATACGCAGAGTAGTCACTACCGTTCGGCAAAACCGCTACGATGGTCCTGGACTATAGCAAGTGGGGTAGGTAACTACGGAAATGCCCCTCATTCCTTTCCAGATGCTGATTAGCACCGCCATAAACCTCGAAGCTTACTATTTCCTACAGATGCCTTAGAACTATCCGATGATAGCGACATTGAAGTGCAGTAAGTAAACACTTTGCTTCCTCTGAAACCCCATCTCCCTCGAAACTGGCACAATACTGATAGACAAAAGTCCAAATGTCGACAAGAGATCTTTTATCCGAGCCAAACAAAACCAACTTCATAATGCCCGCGCGGTAAGTCCACTGCCGTCAAAACTACCAAATAAATGTGCTGATACTGGGGCAGGAGAGAAAGCACAAGATTGAGACCTACAAATATGAACGGATAATAAACGATGGTCTCCTCAAGCGCATCAACTCTCTTCTTACTGCCCTGGAGTCGCATACCACCGAAGCCGAGAACAGAAACCCGGACGAGCTAATATTTAAAGCAATCATGGAATCAGTAGGAAATTCCAAGGATGATCTCCCACCACCACGACCGGAAGGCGTGCACACGCAAGAAACAGAGCTTCCCACTTACTCGAAGATGATGGCGGCATTGGTGGACCAAGTAAAAGCCAAAGTGGACGAAGAGAAAGCGGAAAATCGTTTCACGGCATATATTAAGGAAGTAAATGAGCACAAAACGAAGGTGGAGGGACTACAGAAGCAATTGTTGCAAGAGCTGAACAAGCTCGAGAAGGAGGAGGGCAGCAAGATCACAAGTGAAAGTTATAAGACGGGATTCGACAGCTCACATATCGCCAAGCCAGATAGTAAAACTTGGGAGGAAGAGTCAAAAAAGAAGCCCGCCAAAAAGGAGAAGGTCCAGGCCGTCGAGGTGTTAAATCCGAAGGCCCTCGCAAACCAAACGCCAATCTTAGGGGAGTCTTCAGGCGCTGACGCCGATGTCGATGAGCCAGATGCTGATGATGACGATGCTGATATTGAGGCTTCGGAAACGGGCAAGAAATTTGCTGCCATAAAGATGGGCGATTACAAATCTTGTTTACAATTCATTTCTGCAAACCCTCATGTGCTAGCAGAAAAAGAGACTGATGGACTGTTGGTAATGGCATTCAACTCTGCTCTCGCTGGAGCACAAGACGCCGCAAAGCAATGTGTGCACCAAGCACTTCTACTTCAGTACTGCCGAGCTTTAGGAAAGGACGGCGTTGGAATGTTCTTCAAGCGGATCACAACTCATGGCCACCAAGCCCAGAAGGTTTTCTTCGATGATGTCAACAGCACATACATGAGAATTAAGACCAGAGCAAAGGAACTCGAGAAGCAGAGAATCCAGGAAGAAGCCGAGGGTGCTGGTACTGAACAGATCCAACTTCATGCGGTTGATCCAGGAACTACAATCAATATCAGCATACCTCCTGAAAAGAGCGAAGATCCAGCGGAAATTAAGGCCAGAGAATTGTTCTTAGCTTTCCCTCCCGGACTCCAACGAGCTCTGGAGAGTGGAAGTTTGGATGAGGTCAACAAAGTCTTAGGCAAAATGAGTGTAGAGAGTGCTGAAGAGGTCGTGGCACAGCTGAGTGAGGTAATCAGTGGTAACTCTCATGGAATAGAAGATCTGCTAACGTACGTACAGGGTGGTATGCTGTCTCTAGAAGAACAAATTATCGACGCCACAACTGAAGAAGGTCAAAAGGCATTGAAGGAATTTGAGGAACAAGAGAAAGCTGCCCAAAAAGAAGCTGCTACCCTCGCCTCAAAATATTCTGAGGATCCAGAGTGATTTCTGGTTAACTGATTATGGACCACGATTTACGCAGATCATGACAAATGTTACTCTTGGAAGATAGTATTCTCGTCAAGAATGAGCGTGAAGAAGTATATCTCGGATTTTTTGATGCATCTTCAAGCTCACTCCTACAAGGATACCTGTTCTCGCGAGTACTCAGATTAATTCAATAAAATCCAGCGACGCGTTTATTAGGCATCATGTAGTAATAAAGAAAATCCATCATGAATTAGTTAGTCAAAAGTATTCGTGATTTCTGCCGTGTATTTTTAACGCCGCCCATATCCACCCGAAGAGGCAGGCCTTTGAGAAATACAAACCAACCATTTCGCTCAGATCTTACAAGCCCGCCAGTTCCCAAAATATTCACAGTGACAATTTTAGATGCCAGTAGCACCCGGAGCCTTCTCATCTTTTCTCAAACTAAGCAACAGCTCACGGAACTTCTCCTTTCCAGTTCCACTAGCACCTCCTCTGGCACCCTTTCCGCTCAAATCGACCAACTTGGCAATCCGCTCCCAGCTTGTACCGCCCGCACTCGTATCCTCTCTGCTAGCTAGGAACTCCTCGGCATCACGCTTGGTCTGCGCCAACATCTTCTCCTTCTTGGTATTGTAGTTGTTGTAGAAATCGTCGATGTTCTCCTGGGCTGCCTTGATGGTCTCGGCCTTGCGCTCTTCTGACTTCTCCTCGCGCGCCTGCAGTTGCAGATCTCGTCGCTCACGCCATTGTTTGATCACTTCGGGCTCCTCTTCGTCTTCGACGCGTGGGTAATAGGAGCTTTGAAAGGGGGCGCTGGTGCCGGTGATGGTTCCGCCTGGTGCTACACCCTGTATAACTTGATCAGCATAAAGTTTGAAGTAGGCTTTTCGCGGATTGGGGTAGACGTACCTCGTTTTGTGTGTCGATGGCTGGGAAGGAGCTCTCGAATTCGATCTCCTCGTTCCCAGCTCCACCTCCTCCACCCAAAAGATCGTCGTCCCCATCCTCTACGAAAGCAGCATTGGAAAATTGGTTTGCATCATCGCCCAGGAGTGCCTTCTCTCTGCTCAGGAAGTCGTCGCCGCCTGAGCTCTCAAAGCCTGGTGTGTCTTGTGCTGTTGATTGTGCTGCTCCCCATCAGTATTGAGGGTGGTGTATAGGGAGCTGGAAGGAGGATTAAAGAGCGCAGAACTTACCGCCAGAGTCAAACTCCTCAAGCGAAGGAAATCGGTCAGCCATGATTGTGTGTTGTGTTGTTGTTGGTTGAAGGTTATGGGATGGAGTTTAAAGTTGCCTAGGTAGTCCACGATTGATATCTGGCCGACAAGCAAGCGTGAGCGGCGCCAAGAACATGTACGTGCTCCTTGATTAGGTATTAGTGGCTCTGCTCCCTAAGAGCAAACAGAATCAACAAAAGGATATCACAATTTTGTTTACGACTTTGGATTCAATTTTGAGATTGGAAAAGAACATGTAAGTGTGGTTGACAGATGTAGTACATATTTTATTGTAAATTGCAATTTATAAGATTGCGGATTGCCTATTGCCCATTGCCTAACAATCGTTGAGACCAAGTTCCTTGTTACGCCTGCTCTTTATCCAGCTGCACATACTCCATTTCCCGCCTCATACTGATAGCAATTTGCGAAAGTGTCGCTGCACATGTTATAACAAAAGTTGGGTGCATCCTGGGCGCATCCACTCGCTGAATTTGCAGTATAGCACACAGCGTTAGCTGAAGCTGTAAGGAGGGCGATTGTTGGGATGATGTGGGAGACTGTAGATGATTAGATGAGTCATTGGTGAGAATAGTAGGGAACATACACTTCATTTTTGAATTAGGGAAAAGACGTTGCTGAGAAGTGTAATTGTTCAGGAAGCTGAAGGGATGGCAGAGGGTGGCAGGCAGTAGGATGGACAGAAGAGTAGTTATATAGCTGGTCTGTAGACCCATAGTTACGGAACAACGGATGAACACTCATATTGATTTCATCCAGGCATAACATAGATCAAGAATTTGGTGGGTTTACAGAAGGGTTCTTTTAGTAGAATGCAGGGTAAACACCCACTACTACCTCCTTGATTTTCGTCACAAGCGTATTAATCGTATCTTTCCAAGGGCCCTTCTGTGGAGAACAGGACAGAAAACGCCAGTAAAAGCTACAATATTATGCCTAAGAGGAAGTAAATCTTGGAAGTGAATTTATACCTTTTCAACTTCTTACTTCAAAGTAGCTCACCTCAGCAATGGAAGGGCCTGTCACTGGCCCGTGCCATAGTATATAAATAGTATATACTCCGAGACTCCGTACACCAGACATACCTGAGAATAAGAAGCGATCTCCTTTCTCACTTTCGCTACTTCGCGATTACTTCTTGACACATCTTCGCACAAATCCATTATTCAATCTTGATAACAATTGTCCCTCACGATTGATGTTCTGTTGGAAAGTGCTGCTCAGGCAAGGCAACGAAATGTCACAAGATAGCAACACTATGCACTTCCTTGCTTTGCCGTTTGCTTGCATTGCTAACCAGATTTACATACACCTACGATGTGACACTACTCCCCAATACAGCTTTATACCCGGTGTCGGTGCCAGTACCACAGAAGTTTCTGTGTCCAAGACTTCGACACCTGCTCCTCTGTACTTCTGTATGGCTCTGAGTCTCTCGGAGACATCCTACCCTCGGTAACTCCCATCCTCCCGCCCCTCCACCATCACCACCACCACCACCCACTCGGACTGTCTTGGGGTAAAGAGGAAAGGAACCCCGGGTAAAGCGATAACCCATGCCACTACTGGGCCGTTCTTACATTCTTCCTGCGAGATGGTATAGAATGCACCTTAGCGCTATCTGAAAGGTAGCATTTGCATCAGCTTCCTCTTTTAGCAGACCATAAGATGTAGCCATTTACTGCAGCCCCTGAAGTCTCACTTCTCCGTCCTTCCTTCACGTACACACACTCTTCGAGTACAAGGTACTTGTACAAGTACCGTACCGTTACCTCCTCCCTGCTTCCACGTGTGCTTGCTGCTTCATGACACGCTCTGCTTTCTGTTCTTTGGCAATTGCAAGGATATTATATGGTATGGGTACATGCCTCGACCACGCGACTATTGTATGCAAAACGCTGCCTTGATGAGACCAAGAGCAAATTGGGGAGCTCAATAAAAGCTCGAATAGTTGGGACTACTCGTACTGAACCACACAGTCAATCCAGAGAGATTCTGGAAGGTGGAGCTAAGCAGTGAAGTTTATCACGAGCATCGCAACTCAACCACTAGTCTCTAGAGATTCACCCTTCCAACCCTCTGGACCTCTTCACTCACAGAGGGCGTTGCATATCACCAGCCTTTACCCATTACTCCTTTTTTTGCTTTTGCGAGACGCAACCCCAGCATCAACCTAAACTGGCATTTCCTACTGGTTCCAAAATTAGGAACAAACTTATCTACCAAACCAGAAAGAGCAAGCAGGTCAGCTCTTAAATCCGTTGGGAGACAATCTACATCACCGAAGCAAGCCACCTTCATTACAGCTACAATCGCATATAGCTGCAAGATATAGGTTGGCTCAAACACTTGCCAACCGAATCGGTTCAGATTCAACATGGATCCAAAAGGCACACAGCAAGCAGCAAATGCCCCCCCTCAGCAGCCGACTCCCGCGGGAAACTCGGGTATTCTCTCGAGCTCACACCAGGTAGCCGTTGGTGTTAAGTCACAGGATACTCCGGCGCTCAAAGAAGGGTCTAGTTCACCTCTAAGCGCAGAGTCTAACAACTCAAATGCAACGGATACCGCATATCAATTCTATGAAGCTCAACATGGATCCCAAAGTCAAGAGACTTACCCAGAGCCACACGTCGATGAATCAGCTGGACAAGTCAATGAAATGAGCGATCAGCCAGCAAATTCAAATGTCCAGAACAGAGATGATGTAGTACTGCCAGACGACAACTATTATCCATCTTCATTACATGTTGACTCCGAAATGAGCGATTCTGATTCAGCCATCGGATCTGATATCCAGTCCTCTACCATGTCACTGCGATCAAGCATATATGAAACGATAATGGAAAATGGCAGGAGTTATCACAAATACAAAGAAGGGCAATACTATTTACCCAATGATGACGTGGAACAAGAGCGGCTGAACCTCCAACATCATTTGTGGACCCTCACACTCGATGGACGTCTTCACATCGCACCTACCGATAACCCTCACCGAGTACTTGACATCGGGACCGGAACTGGCTCATGGGCATTGGAATATGCTGAGAGGAATCCTGCGGCTACCGTCATTGGAACCGGTAACTCCTATTCACATCTCACCTTTCCAAATATCACTGACCAAAAACATTAGATCTAAGTCCAATACAACCGGAATACGTCCCGCCAAATTGTCAATTTGAGATTGACGACGCAGAAGATGAGTGGACTTATTCCGCACCATTCGACTTCATCCACGGTCGCATGCTCTTCACATGTTTCCAGAACCCGGCTCAAGTTTTCAAACGCGCTTACGATGCTCTCTCGCCAGGCGGCTACTTTGAAATTCAAGACATAGTCTTTGACCTCATGTCCATTGACGGCACCGCTGACGGAACGGCTATCCAAGCGTGGAATCGCAAAGTTGTTAGTGGAGCCGCGAAGATCGGTCGTGACTGGACTTGTACCCTCAAATACGCTCAATTCATGAGGGAAGCGGGATTTGAAGGTGTGACGGAACGGAATGCAAAGTGGCCCAGTAATACTTGGCCGAAGGGGAAGACGCAAAAGTTGATGGGGATGTGGAGTATGGCAAATTTTTTGGAGGGGCTCCCGAGTATCAGCATGGCTATTATGACGAGGGCGCATGGGATGTCGAGGGAAGAGGTTGAGGTGGGAATGGTGGAGGTCAGGAATAATATCAAGGATAAGAATATTCATGGCTATGTTCCTGTGTGAGTTTTTTTCCTTCTTCTTTCTCGTTTTCCTTTCGATTTTCGATTCATTAGTGGATGCTAATTCATTTTGGGAATAGGGTTGTCGTGTATGGTCGGAAACCGTATGGGGCAGAGACTAGGGGAATGAGTATGTAGGTAGTTTGGCAATGATATCATATATTATGGGGTATCTCTCGATCTTGTGAGTGATTGAATAGATTCTAGGTAATCTTGCTTTCCAGAAATCCCGTCTCATTCCGGTTTTGAAAACGAGAGATATTGATTTTGTATAATTAATCTGCTTGAAACCGGGTCCGGCGACTTCCTACCTTTTACACCTGCTCCATATCGTATCGCTCAGGATACCCAAGTCTCGGGAATCCAGGAGTCGGTGTCACTTTCCTTAGTTTTATCTAGGCCACGTTATATTGTCCGCCAGCTTTGGATTTAATTCTTTTCGAAAATAAATACATCCTGGCTTTTATTGATTCATTTGATTTTTGTCTACCTTATAAACAGTCCTTCCATCCCTCAGTTTCCGATCTCATTCAACCAGCTAGATGGATCATCTTTCTCTGCATGTCTTACCATACTCTAAGCAGAATTCATGAGAAATCGACGCCTGATGAATGGAAAAGTGGCAGTGTGTGACCACGCCTTTACCCCTTTTCTAATCACTTTATGGAAGTAGATCAGATATTTTGGATGTACTCGAGGTGCTGTCACTACCTTGCCTGGAATAGGCTCGATTAATTGAGTTGGTTACTGAAAGGATTTGGGATAATGAGGAGTTATTGGAGGTTTTGGGTTGAGATTGGAACTTGGAGGTTATTTGCCCCGGCCTTTTTTTCTTCTAATCTCTGAGGTTGTGGATTGCTTCTTGCCGCTTATGAGTTGACATGGAAGATTTGAGGGTTCGGCTCACTGCTTAATCTAGGAGTATTAGTTTCTATGTTTCGAGAAAGGTTATGGGTTCTAACGGTCCTGGATTCTCCTTCCCCGGTTTTGGGGAGGAGGCCATGGTTTTGTTTGGTCGATAGGATGGGTGGGGTTGTTTTACAAACCTTTGGGAGATGGATTTCATTGTGGAGATATGGATGAGATATTTTTGAAATTGATGCTGGAGATACAGTCTTCGGTACCTGATTTCTCACCTTGACATAGCAGAGACTCGGGATTAAAAATCAATGTTGGGTGGAAGAATTGGAAGGCGTGGGAGATGTGGAATGAAAAATGGAAGCTGATTTTCGTCATTGTACCGCTTAGATATTGCTACGAATTTCGGCTTGTGGTGATTCCAATCATGTTTCGAATCTTGTGTTGTATCTATATTTTAAAAGTGGCAAAGTTGTTTTGATTAACTTCAGCGTTAGAAATGATTTGATTTGATTTGATTAATAGTACTTAATCAAATCAAATCAGATTAATATATCGATTAATCAAATCAAATCGCCAAGTAATCGGATTAATTCAGATTAATTCAGATTAATCGGAGTCGGGTCGGTCCGAGCCTCGGGGTAGAGTCCCGGGTAGTCCGACCTCCCTATATAAAGTATAAGTAAGTTTTTAAACTATTTACAGAGAATTCTTTACTAATTTGTTATATAGACTCTTCCCTTACTTTAGTAGAAGGCTTATAGTACTATAGATAGTCACGTGTAATCATATAACCTACTTATACCTTAACTAGGATTAGGATAATAAAGAAGACTCTTTAGGCTATACTAGTAATAAGCTTAAAAAGATACGGGTGTTTTATAGACAAGGATAAGGATATACTACCAAAAGACGCGTTATTTAAGGACAATTACTTTGTACTTTAGTTACTATATATAAGTTAGTTTATATTAATTAATTAATACTCTGATTAACTAAATCGGTTAATCAAATCAAATCAACTAGACCTGTTAATCAAATCAAATTAAATCAAATCTGAATAATTCAGAGTATTAATTGATTAGTTGATTATTTTTTTCCAACGCTGATTGAATTGAGAGAAAGTGCTTTGGTTATGGGTTAGTATGAAATTTCCACATAGCAATCGTGTTAGTCTACCGCTACAAGTAGTCCATATTTTTATTTATTTATTTCTATTTAACGTCCATCGAATACAACTAACCGACTCGTAGTTAGGTTCTAGAATAGCCCTCAGTAGAGCAAAAGACGCTGGGGGGGTGCCCCAGATGCCAGGAAGTAATGACAGGAAAAAGGAAAAGCCCGCTCTTGGACTAGTCCTAGTAAATACACGAAACTACGCATTCGCTGCCATTAGTCCACAGACCAGACTAATAGTATACTCTGGGAAACCACGAGGGGAGAAAACCAGGGTAATAGTAATAAATGACTGGTCGGTAAAGGCTTGCTCTTTTGTCCTTCTATAGTTTGCCCATCCATCTACTAGGAGCCTCTTTCCCTGTATAGGATCCCTCTGTCTATAGCAAAAGTGGCAGATGCCGAAGGAACCAAGATAAACTCGGGTCGTTCTGTTTGTAGTATATAAGACAGAGAAGAGCGTACTAGAGTAGAGGTTCTTAGTAGAAAGGGCGCTACCTAGTAGGGAATCCAAAGTGCCTAGTATTTGCAATGGTGAGGCATCCGAAGAGCCTCAGGGTGTTTCAGGAGAGGCTCCGAAAAGCCTCAAGGTGTTTCTGGAGAGGCTCCGAAGAGCCTCATGTGTCGGTTCAGGGTTTGCCTAGGACAGACCCGTCTTTTTGTTGATTATTGAATCCAAAGCCATGCCTCTGCTCTCCCTTGCTTCCTAGTATCTCTCCTCCCTTCTTATTATCGGTCCTCCAACTAGCAAGGTCCCTTATATCCTAACCCGACGCAGATACTTATTGGGGTCCGCCCCCGTGAAATTCACCAAGTAACAAAGCCGGTTCTGGGTCTCTCCTACAAAATAGGGGAGGGTCCCCAAATCCCTCCCCGCAAGTAGTCCATATAGGCTAATATATCGACGATGGATTTTGAATTCTTGGAGTTCATCTCATATTGCAACTAGGATTGTTAATTTAGATCTAAATTATATAAATTAGAGATAATTAGTAATTTAGGCGTTTAGATAAAAATAAATTATTTATAATTTAAATGCGTCACGTGACTCTGGAATTGGAATATCCAAAGAGTATGGGGTCGCTATCACCTGACTTTCCCCGCCTAAGCGAACTCTTATATAAACGGAAGGGAAAGGAGACGAGATTAGTAAAGAAGACGTTAATAGTATGAGTAATAATAACGAGTACGAGGGCTAGAAAGATTTTTAAAACTAATAAATCTATTAATTAAGCACCTTTTTATATATAATTCTTATAGTTTCTACTATGAAATTAGTCTACTTTCGCCCCTTTGTTTATCCCAAACTTTATGCCAAGATCTAAATTTAGAGGCCAGATCTTTATTTACGCTAATTTAGAGGGGTTTAAATTATTTATAAAATATGTGAATTTACGGTTAACAACCCCAATTGTAACCAATTTCATATATCCAATTTCAGAAATCCAGTTAAAGGATTAGGGAGTTGGGAGTTGGTGTTTTTGTGCAGAGCTTATCACCCCCGCAATGTAACTTCCATGGAGAAAAGTTATAATCATGGGAGGCGAAAGGGAATTATGCTCTGAATCTTGCCAGTGTCGTACTTTTCCTTCTAGACTTGGACCATTTTCTAGCCATTGTAACACACGGGACAACATTGTGCAGCCGGAGCGAGCAACCCAGGACTCTAGATTTTGCCTTCCTTCTTGACGACCAGAACCTCGACACTCAACTCGTCATCGAGCAGGGAAAATTGAGAAGAGACAGGGGCAAGAGAGTACCATCAAATAGCGATTTCAATTCAAGATGGTTTCTTATTTCCAGCGGGTAGTAAAACATAGTCTTGATATTAGCATCTGGAAGAGAAACGATTCCCAGAATACCCCATCTAATTTCTCACATGGAATTTGCCTCCGTAATAAATTACAGATATTAGTTATTTACTAATGTCACTAAAGTATCTCAAATGGTTCTCGGTGGAATGGTGCGAGGGATCAAGCAACCAATATGTAATGGTAAAGTTGTATTAGGGTCCATTTGGCTCGGATTAGTGGAAACAGGTTTTTCGGTAGCGTACCCTAGGAATCACAAAACTCACAAAAACTCTATTCGCTTATCGATTATAAGTCCGAATAAGGTGGGTTTATATTTGATTTGAGTCCTATTTAGATATAATTATCTATTTTTATTAGACGTGTAGTAGTAGTGTTATAGCACAGCTACTAACATTATATATAATTATGCTAACAACACCACTTGCGCGAGCGATAGCTATAAGAGCTACCGTTCTTGCTCTCCTATCACTAGTACGACGTCTTTGAAGGATATATTTCATGATCTCAATATAAATTAATACTTATATAGAGGATAAGTAGTGATGTTAATAGTGGGTAGAATAAGCGAATAAGGACAGAAATAAGGGGTTGGGCCGTATTTTAGTTTTGTACTATATACAAGTATTCCAAAAAAGGCCAGATTACTCATTCGGAGTGGTACTTGCCTTGCAATCGATTTACGAGCCAAATGGAACCTATAATCGATACGAATCACGATTCGTACCGAGTATAAAACTCTAATTTGTATGGTGGACCACAGATTCTTGTTCCGAATCAGGCTAAGCCAAATATAACTAGAAAGAAAGGGACTCTCTACATACTGGGTGAGAATGTATATGAGGAACCCTAGTACCTAGGGTCTATGCCCTACATATCCGATATGGTGGTTAACAAATACTTAACGGCATAATATGTAACAACATGCTCGGGCTCTCTGTAGGTCACGTTTTCTCCAACACTTGCTCTCAAATGAATGGACACTATGCAGACCCCTTCAAAGTTTCTGGGAATTCTTGTCCTTTCCTACTGGTAGCGATCAGCGTATTCGTACAGCATAAGAAACAGGTTAAGCTCAACCCCAGCTTTGACAAGGTTCCATCTGCGGATGGGATCAGGTTGTCACGTGAAGCGTGTAGCGTATAGGTAGATGCAGTTATCCATTGGAGTTTAGGCACTCTCCAATTGACTATTTTCACAGTCGATTGAACTGACGGCATCGCAGCGAATACAACATCACTACATAATTTCATCTTGAAGTAAATCGTGCAGGTGTTTGATTAAGGGTGCCAATGGTTGTTATTTCTCCGAACGACAGGCATCTTTTCTGAAGGTTGACCCTGGAAAAGGTACAGATTACTAAGTTGGTTATGAGGTGATTATTCTCAAGTATACCTTTTTTTGAAAAGCTTCATTTTAACTCGAATTCTTTTCATTACTTGGCTCGTCCTGTTATTGTTTCTTTGTTCTTCTAGGATAGCAGTGGATACATGAGATTTTCGAGTTTTTTCCGGTCATGATAACATACTCTTTTGAACTGTAACTTGAATTTTTCTAGAAGCAGAACATTGATATAGTACAGTGCTTACGCCACTTAGCTATTACTAGGCGTCTGAAGCGGTCTCATCAATTTGTCAATACGTTTTAGCACATGGGGTTTCGAATGTTACAGATACTCGATGTAATTCGCGCCAGGTCTGTGTTCATTATGCTACGGGTGAGTGTGAGTGAGCCGTGTACGAACGCGTGCGGGAAGTCTGAATAGCTTCAACTTTTGCATAGAGCCAGACTTAATTGAGCACTATTCGCCACTAACTTCTGAAATAACTTGGTATTTAGGTTTTCTTATATACTGTATATATAATTACGCTCAATCTCCTTTTGTCTCCACAAATTATACAGTCACTGAGATTAGCACGGATTTAGTGCGAACCCAAATTCGAACTCAAGTACATGGCGTGGACAGTTAAAGCTGGACACTGTCGCTGATCATAGTACGTCTCAGCCCCGCCTTTTAGCTATACCAGCGAATCAAAGACTCATATCTGGGCGATATAGACTTTTTTCACATATGATCTACGTGACAGTGTCCAGCATTGACTGTAGGTGTCCACCCCCTTTACTACGGAGTACTATCAAGAAAATCGGCTGCAAAAGCTAACCTCAGTATAATTTCGATGAACGAGTAAAATTTCGCACCGTAACTAAGACACTAGATAGATTGTGCAAACCCTCTCTAATGGGCATAAATATGGAAGAATTTAGAAACCGTTGCCTAAAGTTTCTTTTTTCATTCATGCCCGAACAGAAAAGGATATCGAGGTTCGCCAGCGATGTTCAGAGAAATGAAATATTATTTTGATAGGAAAAGGCTATGGTAACTCAAAAATAGCCCTATAACTCAAAACAAGGGTCTTGGAGCTCTTACACAAATTTCCCACAAGAGGCTGCCTACCTCAAGACTTCCGACCTGCAGCCAAAAAAACTAGTCTGGGGTCGTGAAGGTTTATTGTGCAGTTGCAAGGATCGTGGCCAGCAGACAAAATATTCTTGTTTCGTAAATTACCTAAAGCAGATTCTGCCTGATATCATTATTGAGGGATCGCAGTTCCCTCTGCCAATCAGCCAAAAAATCCATCCAAATCTACCTGGTAAATTCTAGCTTTCGTGCTACAGGATCCAGTGATTGAACCGAGACCCTACGGATCCACATCCCGTCCACCAGGTCCATAAGCACAAACGCCAACGCTGGGACACATCAATGGACAATTCAAATAGCAGACCGAAACCCAGATCTGAGCATGGCAAAAAAGAGCTCATGGATCGAATTTCGATTTTGTACGTACATATGTAATTACGGGGCGCTACCCGAAGTGCATGCAGATCCCCCTCATTTGCGTCACGTGAAAAGGACAGGTTCATCGGAAAACAACGTTTCCGCATGTAATCGAGCACAGAAATGGGCAGCGAAGTGTCACGGAGTTTCAAATGCCAGAGATGTCGTCCGCGGGAGACTGCGCGTTGCACTGTCCTCCGTACCATCCAGACCTCCAGCGATCGGTAGGTGTTCCCAAAGAGGAAATCTGCCGTCCATTAGTTTTCATGTAGGCGGAGAAGGCTGATAGTGGTGGGGAGTGTTAGGGCAAAAGTTGGTTTGGGTTTGGGTTGGGTGACTTTGCCATCTCCCGTTTTTGGTGGGGGAGGGCGAGGGACCATGCCATGCCATGCCATGTCCAATTCGCTTATTCCTTTTCACGATGGGCGCTGCCTCTCCTCAAACGCCTCAGATCGGACCAACTAAAGTCAATCACAATCATGGCGTTCGTCAACACTTTCTGGGTGGATCGCCCAGCCAGCTCACCCATTATTATCATATCCCTACATCTGCGCTCCAATCAGGCAAGAAAAGGGCAGTTTGAAAAACAACCTATTTTTATAGTAGAGTGGCGATCCACACTGAAAAATGCCATCCGTGATCTTCCACGTTCGATTGAGAAGTCCCAGCTAGTCGGACATTTCATCTGTTTATTCCTTCCTCCACAATAGGCCTAGAGGAGTGTTTCACGACGAGAGAAAAACGCCCGGGATGCATTTACCACAACGAGAAAGAGCAACAAAAGAATAAAAAAGGCAGTTGAGAATATTGAATTATTGCTGCGAATATGAGTGATCAGGCCCGTCAAGAGCAGTTTCGCCAGCAAACTGAGAGGCTCGAAGAGGTGTGTGGGTTTCGTGTCCCCCGTCTTTCCCAGTATTTTACCTTCCTTTTCCAGTGGCTGGGACATGAAGTCTGAGATATGAAAAATCCGTACTTATCAAATACTCTTCTACTCAGTTTCGTCGACGCAACCAAGAACAACAGAATGAGCAATTTGATTCCTCTGGAGGACATGGCTCTGGTGGCAGCACCATGAGGGCAAATGTGGGTTTGAATCCCGAATGCCAGCCTGTAAAGGACGCCCTCATTCCTCAGCATATATATTCCCCGAGTGGCTATGATATACTTTCTATTCTTGTGAGTGTTTCCCTCTTAGTGATTTTGAACCAACCATTTCCTACTATTTTCCAATATTTTATTGGATAGGAGCTGTCTGCCGATCCCCACTGCCCTTTTCTTTTTTTCGTCGGTGTTACTCCACTTTCACTTGCTTGCCCATGTAACATGACTGACCGGCGTAATTCGACTCTCTTAGATGTGTGTCCGCGGTCGTCCAAATCCCGTCATTCAGCTAGGCAACGTCGATACATCCGTAGCCCTCGTTCTCTGCGATGCCGAAAAATCCGATTGTCCCATAGTATACTGCTCCGAGTACTTCGAGCGACTGACAGGATATTGTCAAAACGAGATCCTCGGCAAGAATTGTCGTTTCCTCCAGATACCACCCCAGGACATGAAAACGACGTTACGGCTTAGTATCATCATCGAGAATGAACGGGCCCTGAAATTATTCCGCGAGAAGCTGAAGCAGGGACTGGAGGCGCAGGTGACGTTGGTCAACTTTCGGAAGGACGGAAATATGTTTGTGAATATATTGACAACCATACCTATTAAGATGAAAGCGGATAACGAGACGGGGCCGGACAGGAGATATGTAGTGGGTTTCCAGGTCGATAAAGAGAAGGGTTTATTCGGAAAGCATTGATTGACTATGAGGCTGTCGTTAATCGTTGTTTCGTAGTGGGAGGTTTATTTTTGCAAGTATGATACCCACTTTTTCAGGGCCTTTTTCCTAGTTCCAGCTTGGAATTTGATCCGACATGGATAGTGAATTAGTGTGGATGTGGTGGGTGGCATTTTATTGGAGTTGATAGGCTTCTTTAGCGAGCATATGGGTGTAAATATAGTAGCATATGGGCGGTATTTTTGTGACTTCAGGTTCATATATCTTTCTCTTTTCTTTCTTATTTTGACTTTTCGCAGCGTTTGAAATGGGTAGACTCCTGGTGTGCAAGAAAGTTATTAGAGATTTGTTTCTCTTTTCAATGAATGTAAGTAAGTACCAAGTATTAGAATGTCTGAGATACTTAGAATATGGTTGTATCGCACAATTGTTTTCGATTTGTCTTGAAACTTTTCAATGATCTCTTTCCATTGATTAATCCAAATAACCGAAGTAATGAAATAGTCTATTGGTAATTTAGGCTATAGGGAAAGAAGCCTTTGTAAAATCTTTGTCTACTGGGAGGTAGAGTATAGTATTGCTACTGGTACACCTACTCTATTCTACTCTACTTATAAGCTTTACAAGTCTACTTACTCTACTCTGCTTACGAGCTTTGTAATCCCACTCTCCTCTACTTACCTTTTTTGTAACCCAAGTACTACTTGATCAGTTCAATTGATTAAGTTGAATATTCTGGTCGATATTCGAACGCGAATGTTTCGTTAGTTTTACTATATAATGCAGGACTAACTCCAAAGATCCTCTTACTCTCTCAGAGACTTGAACGCTTGACTTCAGGAATTCCATCTTATTCTAAATTCCCCTATCTCCTCCGCGCTCTTTATCGAACGAGCAATGCTTTTGACCTAATTACGAGTGTATAAAGCGGCTTCTAGCAACCCCCATTAAAATATTTAATTTGGTTCTATATGTAATTTCTATAGCTGAAGAAAACTTACATGAACTTAGTAACCTCTTATTTATAGATTATACCACGTTTAGCCTTGAAATCCGACCGTAGATTCTTCCTATATCTCCATCTAACATGAGATAATTTTCAATCAGGGGCTCGCTAAACATAGAAAAAACAACTTAGCGGGATAAGGAGCGCGGAGGAGATGACATTCTATTCTATCATAAAGAAGGTCTTTAATATTCTAGAATTCTAATCTTGAAGTCAAACTAATAAGACAATCATATACTACTTTTTATACTTTTTAAAAAAATGTGATCTTATTAGTCAAAAAGTGATATTTATACTCTCCAGAATTCTACATTTTTGAGCCTTAGCCTCTAGAATACTCCGTTCTATTCCAATAGAGGCCTGGAACTTTCTACTCTGGAATGTTCTAGTAGAATCTCTAGAATGATATTGCAGATGCCACACGTTGCTCCCTATCAAACATCAGAAGCCTTAATCTATCACTCTTCTCAATTCCCATACGTTTTCCACGCATTCCATCACTTTCCCAATCTCACAAATTCCGTGATCCGAGTAAGAGAACATAAATCAAACTCCCAAGATGTCCCAAGTCTACTTAACACAAGAGAGAGAACAACATGTATTGTATTACCACATCTAAGAGAGCATCTAGTCAGAAGTCGTACATCAGAATATAGGACGCTTCCGTAGCAATCTGATACGAATCACATCGAGAAAAGGCGTGTCATTTCGGCGAGAGGAAGACTTGATGACTCGGTCGGAAACTTGCAACTCAAGGTATCGGGTGAGCGGTTATAGAACGCTTGGTAAGGCTTTGACAGGATCGGAATAGGTACCAAGAGGACCTCAATGTGTCATGAGGAGAACTTGGCGGGGATAAGTAGTTCAGTGTCAGATTCTATGTTTGGTCTTTTGTGTTTTGGTATATTCGTAGGTAGAAACGAAATGAAAGGAAATGAAACCTTGGAATGTCTACTGGAGAAAAACGTGATTTTATTCGTCGTTACAGTATTAGGTTATCTTCGAAATCATGATTTGATATAATAAGTCTGAACCAACGTCTTTGAAAGGACTAAGCACAGTCACCGGGCTGATAGCTGAATAGTATGACAGTGGAAACTGTTTAACTGGCCGACGGGGAGAGGGGAGCGTACAATAGCAGGTGACATTCACATGATATATCCAGGATCTAATCACGACCTCCCTCCATCTCTTTCCACTCCACTCCCACCCAGTGAACCAAAAGTAGGTCCTCATACTCATACCCTACACATTCCAAGAATAAACCCTCCCCTCAACCACCCCTCCACCCTCTCCCCCAAAAACCCAAAATCGCAAGAAAACCCTCGTAAACCCCACCGACCTCCTGCCAATGAAATCTTGAAACCATCATGTCAGCCCTAACCGCCAAAAGTCTCGCAAGGACGCAAGCACGCAAGCCACAGCAAAAACAAGCTTCTCCCACATGGAAAATAAGCAATCAGCCGATCGAAGAAGATTCCTGTACAGCACAGTCAGTGGTAATCTCGGTAATCTCGGTAATCTTGCTTGAGGCTTGAGGCTTGGACTTTTTACTTCGTGAATTTACGGAGTACCTTGCCCTGCCTTGCGGGCGGAAATCTGATGGTGATGGTGGTTCTTGGCTTGGGGAGGACTCGAGTATATTGATGGTACTGTGGGAGAAAATGTTTGTGGATGTTGTGTTATTTTATACACCGCGCCATCCACTGTCCCGAAAGACGTCTGGAATTGGATTATTTACAGCTATGACCATCCTTGTTCCAAATCGGATTCTCCGATTGTAGGTGGTAAGATACGAGGAGATGCCATAAATAGAGATGGAACGGAACTTGGATGGCGGTACGAGGTATAGTGTAGTACAGCCTCTCAGAGATGTAATAGGTTCTTATACGATAATACGAGTGATAGTACCCGTATAGTTTTCCTTCATAGTTCATTACTAGGTACTGTAGGATCTTACGGAGGTGGAAGGAGGATTTTCGACTTTGTAGGAGTTGGATTCAGTTAGATTCAACATTTCGTTAAATCCAAGGTGGTTCATATATACGGCATGTACTGTACATACCCTGTAAGACTTTGACGAGATCCTCCAAGTACCTAAGCTAAGTTGGGAATGGGATAGTAATATATTACCCCTCGTTAGAAACATCCCAGTCCCTTCTACTTCCCCCAATCCCCTAAACCTCTACGAAGTACCACTAAGCCCAAAAATCCACACCCAAAGCACTGACAGCACCAAGTCCCCCCATCCCCATCCTCATCTACCAAACACAAACAAGAACCCCACCTACCTACCAACAACAAATCCAATTACTGTAATTCCAAATCATCGAAAAAAAGGGAACCAGAGTAAGAAATCGAAGGTTTTTGTTGACTCTCTTCTCTGTACCCCTCTGTACGCCCGAACCAACATCTAGACCAGAACCCCCCAATTCCACCTGCATGTCTAGAACCCCACTGCCCGGAGGGATTACTAACCCCCCATCACTCACTCACCCACCCACCAAAACCCTCCCCGAAACAAAAAGAGGCACAAGAACCTCGCCCCCATCCGCCATCCTCCATCCGCCACTAAAAACCCAACATCCGCCAACCAACATCCAAACCCCCTTCAAAATGCCTTCATAAAAACCATCCCACCCCTCAAACCCCAAACCCCAAACCCCAAACGTCCTCCATACCCTTCCCTCCCCTCCCCCTCCCCCTCCCCAAAAGAAACAAGATATTGCCCAGCGCTTCTAGAAGCGCTACGGTACGGTACGGTACGGAAATTTACCCACGGTACCCACGCCACGGCACCACCCGGCCGATCATAAAAAACAAGACATTCCGCCAAGACGTAGCCAAGAGAAAAAGAAGCAAAAAAAAGAAAAACAAGAAGATACAGTGAAAAAAAAGGGGCCGGCGCGGCGGGAGGGGGCGAACCGAGTCCAAGGTGGCTATTTCCCGTGAGAAAGGACGACACGAGACGAGATATTCACGATGGCGATATTTTCGTGTTGTATGTATGGTATAGGATAGGATATGGAGGATTTTTATTTGATAGCTAATACTTGGTAGGTAGATGTGAGGTTGTTTGCGAATGTAGATTGGGTTATAAGGGAGGTTTGAATGGATGAAGGAACAGGTCAAGAGTTATTATTCATGAATTATTCTTTTGTTATTTTTTTTGATTTTTTTTTTATATTTATTCTAAAGTCTTCTCTTTCATTCATCTATTACAATATTGGAATTCGAACTATTCTCGCTCCTCCTATCTCAGCGAGGGGAATGTTTGTATAATATGCGGGGGTCTAACCTGTCGGACTGTTTCTTGTTCCCGCGAGTCTTGCTATTCATATCGAGTAGCGTTATAGCTGAATCCTTCGAGCCTCATTTGTACAAAAAAAAAGAAGGTAGACACAAGAAAGAAGGAAAGGAACAAAATCAAAAGAAACGAAAAAAGAAGAAAAAGTCCAGAACCCAAGATTTTCATATGTACTGAACGCCAATTTCTCCGATGCAAATGCACAATTTCCCCCCACGCAGCCCCCGTCCGCAAACACCGTTATATAGACCCAATTGGATTAAAAAGAGTGGGGGTTTGGTATAAGAACATGCAAGAAGAGGAAAAAGAAGTGGAATTCCAAAACATAGGAGCAGCGTCCATGGCGTCGCACCGCCTAGAGCTCTCCTTGAACTCGATCTGTGAGTTCGTCCTAGAAGTCTATGAACTAGGACTCTGAGAATTTGAGGAAATTTCCCTGGTGACAACATCTGCGGACTTTTTGGAAACGGATTGCGTCTCGTCGCTCTTCTCTCTCATTAAAGCTCTCTCCATATCACCTGGTTTCCCAGATTGTTCATTAATAAGACGTTCTTGCTTTTTCATCATCTTGTAGAAAATCCAGGTTCCCCAGAGCTGGCAAGATGCGAAGAGGACGTGAAGCATAGGAGTGGCGACTTTGAAACCAATTGACCAACGATCCCAGAGTGACCCGAAGAGATACATGGTGAGGATGGTCTCGAGGACTGTGCTGGCGAAGGTGCTGACCATGCCGATGTAGAATACCTTGCGGAGAAAGTTGTGACGAGTGGGGTAGACTCGGTATAGGATGATAGCGCAATGAGGCAAGAATTCGGAGATGATATCAAAGGCGCCTAGAAATTGTTAGCTCGGATGTAGATGTACTCAGGGGTAATTAGACTACTTACCCCATACCAAGCACAGAACGAACTCAATTGTAGCATCGGGCTGGTGTTCCAAATCCATCGAAATAGCAATTGCAAATGAACCAATCATGATTACCCCAATATGGTGTCCAGCACTGATAGGAGAAATCTTGGTCCGGTAGAACAGTTCAAACACATACATGGCTATCAAGCCCAGAGAAATAACAAGCAAAACATCGCCCATGGTGACATGTTTAGATCCCGCATATGGCGAATGGAGGGACGCGCTTACAAAAGCTACATCAATAAAGGGATAGGCGGCCGTGATGAAAATTAACAACCTCGTGGCTACCGCAATGTGGTGGTTCAGAAAACCTCTTCGATTCGTCTCGTCCATGCTGGTGTAGATGGTTCCATAGTATTTCTCCAACAGGAACGCCTCCAGCAGCCAGTGACGGACAGCAAAGATGACGACGAACATGATGCAGAGAATGAGAGCGCTATAGGGAGCGGCTCTTGATATCGATTCTGTAGGCACATGGATGATATGGGGCCCAGGTTTGTGGTGGACCGGCTCGCCATTTGCGCCCTCGGTGGCATTGAGCAGATCTCGAACGAGGAGAATCGAGTCCATGGCTGGTAGATGGTTGAGGGTGATTATTACTGGTGTAGTATGGTTATGGTAAAGGAGAGCAAGCAGACAACAGAGGTACGAAGCAACCAGATACCAGATACGGTGCAGAGCAATGCTGGTAAGGAGGGTGGATGCAGCAGAGTGGAGTATGGGTGTGCAGTGCAGGTGGGCTGCGTTCGTCGTTCATAAGAGAAATTGGGGTTCGTGACTGTGTTCTTGTAGCTCTGTGCTGTGTAATGGAGTGAATGGTACGTGTGGCTCGTGCAGTCCGAGGAGGAGGAGGAGGTGGTCTAGGAATTGAGTTTGTGCAGGCGGGGATCGCATCCACACTCCCACCCACACACTGGCGGTTAGGAGAATTAGGGGCTAGAGGCTAGGGGCTCTGAAGCTTGATCAGTGATGAACTCTGATGGAGGAGCAGAGAGGAGCGTGCAATTCTGAGAAAGTCTCGAATGTGTTGGTGCGACAAGGTCAACAGAGACGGGACGTGGTTTGCCTCTAATATACCCCTCCCCCCTCCCCCCTCCCTCTCCCCCGTCCCAGTCAGTCCTCGTAGCTACACGACCATTCCCTACCCATGATCCAATATCTCTCGCCTTGCCCACTCCGCCCAGGGCTCAGTTCCTCATCCATCGCTAGCGCGGATGTTGCAAAGCCCATTGTTGGCAAAGCATCGAGAGCATAAATAGTATAGAAAGCATACCTAGGTAGCCAATCGTCATCGCCTGATGATCATTGGCTGACAGGAAGTCCAGAGAAGGAGAATCGTCAGGAGGAACAGACTAGGTCGAGTGCCTGAGTGGCTAGTAAAGTCATACTCGTATAAGCACTGCAATGGACTGGACGGCAATGTGCGAGTGACTTGGTGCTGAGCACTGGTGATTGGATTTGGATACCAGTCATTCGTACCTAGGTATAGGTGCCTAGGTATAGGTACCTATAGATGCAGATAGACTGCGGAAGCGCCACCAGCCGAATCCACACAGGCCGGGTTATTAGCCAGGGTGTACACGTACAGAACTCGGTGAATGGTAGTCGCTCAAGCCACGATACACCGTAATACTACTCTCGAATGCCTCGCCGTCTGGAAACATGGAGTGCGTAGTATAAACTACACGCAGCAAGGGAGACCTCTGCGAATGCATTCATACTCTGCATTCCCATCAAGCATTCAAGGGTCACCCTCTTCGGCACTACGCACTACCAGTAAATCTTACCTGGCTGGAGCAGCACCATGGCTGATGGGTAACCACCAATGCAATCCCAAGGCGTTTCCGCTTACTGTACCAACCGGCTGAAGAGTCAGTGGGAGTTTGGGTACGAGGGCGATGGATCCCTTGAGCTCCTCAAGACTGGGACTACCAGGCCCAGGCCCAGGCCTGCTCAGAGGCCTGTTGAAGAGGGGGAATTACCTACTTGTAAGTTTTGTGGTTTGCATTGTGAAAACTGGGAGGGAAAGAGCAACGCAGCAATGTTCACCAGTTGATGTGGTCCATCTCCGTGGGTGCCGTAGCGTAGTGTGGCTGCCAACTCGCGATGACCACTAGTGATGGTGTTGGAGACGATCTTCCTCATACCTGTATGAACAATACAGGACTCGTCGTCCGAGGTTGCTGTAGGGAGAATGCAATATGGGATGCTGTGCTTGGGTATGCGATGCTTAGCCATGCAATGCCGCGCAGCACACATACGACAAGAAAATCTGCTGAAAGAAAGGACGTTGAACGTCAAAAAACGCATCTCTTGGCGCATCACTTGGCAAAAGCTTGTCAGTCCTCGTCCATTTGATCGACATCTGGATTCTGCAGGTACGGGTTCCCTGTCCAGGGCTCCAGGGCTCCGGATTCCTTGCACTCCGCTTAGTGCTTAGTCCGTTACAACCATATAATGACGATGCCGTACCGATTCTGTACCAATACCCGATATGAAACTTTTCTGGAAACATTCTCAGAGAGCAACACATGGTTAGCTCTCTAGCAATGTAGTCGGTCATGATTCACGGAATCAAGGATGGAGTTGGTCGGTATGTGATATACAAAGTCTGATACTTTGAGGTACTCGAGTAATTAACTCGGAACTCGTACTGTGACTCCGATTCATTCTTCTTCGAAATCATACAGTAGGTAGGCAGGCAATCAGCAGGCAATCAGCAGGCAATCAGCAGGCAATCAGCAGGCAATCAGCAGGCAATCAGCAGGCAATCAGGAGTAAGGTTACATTCTGACATAATCTTATATAACTAGAAGATGCCCTAGTACCTATGTCAGATGGGGATCTTCATGATATCCATTGACTGACGATGGAGGGCTGTACGGAGTACTCGCACAGTACTTGTTCAAAAAGTCAGAGTATCTACAGTACTGTACTAACTAAGATCCACTTCACTGCATCCGATCCCGTCATCCGAGAGCCAAAGCCAAACCCACCTGCAGATTTCAGAGGTCTCGGTCGCCAGTCCGTGGTGGTTTCGAACATGCGACACCACACAAGAGCATACTTTGCTTGCCACCCTCAGAACAACGGTCTAATGATCATTCTCAAATCCTTCTGGTACATTCTTCCCTGACACTACCAGTACAGTACTGTCTTGTACTGTATTATACACTACTGTATCAATCGATGGGACCATGAAAGAGTCTGACCGCTACCCAAGAATCCATCATCTCGACTTACGGATATTCCTTCCTATGTTCTAAATGTCGGTCAGACAGCCGCGTAAAATCTCCCAACCAGAGTTATCCTTTCGTATCAGCCTCATCTACTGCAGATTGCAGATTGTTCTAGACATACTTTCTTACTGCAGAAATACAGAGTATTCCAAATGTTTATTACAGTAGAAGTGCGTGCGGCACTAGAGAATTTCCTTCAGCAAAAACACTCGAGTGGATGGGAATTCCAAATCCCCCAAAAGTAAAAGTAAAATCTGTGAGCTTAAATTCATATCTCCCTAAAGGAACTATCATGCGCCTAATACTATGAGGACGACGTAAAGTTTGACCGTTACAGTTCAGTCTGGAAAGTGGGGCTGCCGCTACTCGTAAAAGTTTTTTCGTTTGGTTTGGGTTGGTTTGGGTTGGTTTGGTTTCTAAACATGCTGGAAAGCTACTGTAGAGATGCGAGGGATGGAACGAGGGTTTACGGAAATGATAACTTGAATGATGGCTTTCTATTTCATCGCTTCGTAGCTTTCAAATTCAGTCTTTGTGGAAAGGTATTTAGTCTCTCTACCAGAATGTCTAAGCAGTGCAGTTACCATGATATTCTCTTTTCCGAATCCAGATCGAGATCTTGGAATTCTTACGATTGGATATACAGACAAAGTATTTACTTTGTTTATGCCTTTTTCGAAGACGTTGATGCCTCAAGGACCACGATACATGAAAGACGCTAGGCTAGGTTCTGATGGTGTTCCATTACTAAGCGTTTGCTGTGGGATGTTTCTTTGTACCGATACCAGTACCGATACGGGATTTTCTCACATGATGTTTCATATATGTGAATACCCACGTTGATAGGTAGGGAAGACTTACTGCTTTGTTCCTGTGATATTTTTGCTGTGATTTGATGGATGACTGGTCTTGGTTTGTATGTTTGTCGGAGTATATTACCGTTCATGGATTGAGCGAAGTTCGGGGGAGGAGAGCAAAGGGTTGTTCTGTGTGATTGAGAGTCGTGGGTCTGGGGAGGAGTTTGGGGGTTTCTTGTTGAGTTCTTAGAGGCTGGATCGAAACTTGCTTAGCGAGCCAGGCCCAGGGAAGTACTGTAGTATGAGGTGGTAATCGGGATAAGTAGATCAAATGATGAAAAATCATTAAAGAATAACATGCGAGGGATAGTCGTTAAGAATGGTCAAACAGCAAAATAACACAACTCTATACCGTCCCTCTTCTTCTGTTCCACCTCAAAATACTGCACTATAGCCCGTGTAGAACCTCAGAGCTACCAAAGCGACACTTCAAGGTTCTACCTACAATACACTTCATCACTGATCACCAACTCCATACCATCTACTCATCCACTAATCTCAATTCTTCCTACACCACATCATAAAGCTAGCGAGGAAACCAACCGTCCACATCTTAACACACACCATATAACCTTACAGTGATAAGAACGTCCGTTCACCACTTTATCCTTTCCAACCCCCATAACAGAGACATACGCGGGGAAGCATGGTGTACTACACTACTTGGATATACAGGGATATACCGTATTGAACCTAATATAGTGAGGCGGTTATAGATACCGTACTGTAGATAAATTACTGAAGCGAACTGTGTGTCTGAGCTTTGATTTACTCTTGTTATCTGAGTTTGCGATTGCTTTTCGGTTGGGGGAGAATTATAAATTGCCCGTGTTATGGATTTAGAATTTAATGCCTTGGTGATGAGGGTGATGGGTGATGGGTGACGGGAACTTTACTTTTGAGGGAAGTAAGAAGTATGTAACGGCTTTCTCCTTGATTAACTTCCGTTTTCGGTTGATGGTATTCGTTCTTTTGTTGCCTTGCTTTGGTCGTTTGTAGATTTTATATGAAGCAGTAAGCTAGCTAAAGAATAAAAGATTCGAACTTTTATTTGGATTTGGCTTAAGAATTATTAAGTCAAATTGGCTTAAAGGGTTTTTTGAATTTTCTTTTAAGGAGGTTGGGTTTGCTCGTACTATTTTTTTTAGGCCTCGACCGCAACCTTGTGGCAACGCTCTACCAAAGAGAGCAGATCGCTCAGTGGCGGGAATTGGTATCAAAAATATCAAGCAATCCCACTGAGCTTGCTATAGCTTATGATGATTGGACGGGAAATCCACATGGAGCGGATACTTTGTCCGTGATAGACCTTGTACTGTATTTATAAATGCTTGAGCTTTAGTTAGAATGCACTAAACAGATTCGCTAGTAACGGCAATTTATATATCTTTAAAATACGATTCTAACTAAATATAAGCTCTACAGCTAACTTTAATCGTATCGTTAATGTAGGACACGATCTTAAAAGGTCATGACTGTGTTTTTTGCCTTTTTGTTTTATGGCTTATAGGAGTGAGGGGTTTGTTTTGTTAATGATTTACTGTACACTTGTTAGTTATATTAGGAGTTTTTATGTGTTTTTACGGACTCTGCATGTAGAGTAACTTCTTTGAATTAGGTACATTCCTGAAAGGTTTGTTGTTTTAGGCTAAGGCCTGTTATATTGAAAGGGCGCAGGGTATAGGGTTGAGTAGACACACAGGCTTAACTGAATGGATCAGGATATATAACAAAGGCTCTATTTTATTATATGATGGGCTTTACGTGGGCTTTGCGGTGTATATTGACCCTCTGGGAGCACGGGAGGCGAAACCCCTAGATTAGGGACAGAAGTTCTGGATTTCTTGTTCCCTCTTGTTCTTAGGATTTTTTTTTACGTTATATTCCATTAAAACGAGGCACCCAGCTACTGCTTCGAACCCACTATCCCTCCACGGGTGCTTGGGAATCGAATATCTGCATTTGCCTTTATCGCCACATTTATCCATGGAATACTTACAATTTAGACAATTTACTTCCTTCCAGTTTACTTCGTACGTTTTCTTTGAAGCACGTCAATACGGTGAGTAAGTAAGTTCATTCAATTAGAAATATCCCTGTCATTATAAATGTTACTAGTGGCTACGAGAACTATTCTTTCTTGCACCAAGTATAGGACCATGGCTTAGCTACGCGATCATTACTTCTGATGGACCAGGACAAGGGATCAGTTTGAGACATGGAAATACATTTTTGCGGTATGATCGTGAAAGGGCCATCGAGAGGGTTCTTAAGTTCATATTCGAATATTCGGATTGAACCCCGGAATTGCAGCTTGAATTTAGTCGGATTGGAATTCTTAGTGCATCACTTGGAGGTTATAACGCTTTAAGAACCGCAGTCGACTTTAGAATCAAAGTGTGTGTGAATATAAATCCTCCGTTTGACATGTTGTAAATTGTAGCTTCTAAAATGCTGGGTTGGTTTCTGACTGGATGGCTGTCTGGCTGGATTTCTAACAAGTCCTCTGATCGTATGGCTTGGTTTATCGCAACAATCAACAGCGAATTAAGGGTTGGAATTGGCCATATGATGTGTGCTTTTGGCAAAAATACCCCCTATGCCACACTTCTCTGTTTGAAAAAGTTCACATTGTGTTCCGCAGATGGTATAACGTATCTTCATGGCATTCGATGCGCAACTCTTATTTCGGGGGCTGGTGGGTCTTTCTATTTCAACCCTGAAGCGCGAATTGTCTGGAAATTTAACGATTTGATTAATGTGAAAGATACGGGAGAAAGAGACATGGATTCCAATCGAGCCTTGTGAATGGGGTCTGCAGGCAGAGCTTGAAGCATTTGGAATTTTCGATATGAGGACATTTGAATTTTTTGATAGGTATTTTGATGTTAAAAGAGGATCATTAGCTTGATTCATTTGAGATACAATATAAGTTCCTTTAAGTTTAAAGAAACAATGCTAACGAGAAGAAGATTAGTATGATCTCAATCCTAACAGCATTCTCCCTCCACTGGTTTCGAGGGTGAATTTTGATCTTGAAACTACTTAATTGTATAAAGTAAAGCTTTAATCGTTGAGGGTCAAAGAATCCAGGAATTTGAACTTGAATTTTACTTGGATTGAGACCTAAGGGAACTGTGTATTTTACGATTTACCTCTAAGAAAGCTAGTATTAGGATTTTTAATATGTTACAAGAATAGACCTCCTAGCCAAAACTTATCATATTCTCCTTAATGTAGACTTCGGCGTAGAAACATGACCTTATATAAGTGGTGTAAAATATTCTAATTTTACCTAGTTAGTATTCCTAATCCGGCGTTCTAATATTGGAAGTCCTACAAGGTGTTATCGGTGAAGTTGGTGGTAGTTAGAACTCGCAACCCCACCTCAAGTCAGATAAACAACATTTACATGAATTCATAACAGCAGAAAGTTTTGGACTAATGTTTGGGTACGTACAAAGAGTGATATAGCAGCAATATTTACGGATCCTGAATTTCAAGCTCTCGTCGTAGGAGATACCCAGAGGTACGCGACAAAGCGAAGATCACCGCAGAGTGGGAGGAAGTTTTCGTAAAAGATAGTAAGGTCGTGGAACATTCCTTTGCTCTATATGATAAACATTCAGCCGTAGGCGCTGGTAGTACAGCATTTGGTCTTGAGGTGGTGGCCGAAGAGACCCAGATTTGAAAAACGATCACTCCGCTTTGAAGGGGGTTTAAGGTGGATATGCGCGTCAAATTTTGAGATCAACGTCTAAAAGAAAACATACAATTGGTCCTTGTGATGAAACAAGTTATTTTAAGCATCTCCATCTCTCTAGAAGTAATGCGGTGTTAAATAGTTCTCGTAACTTTGTTGATGATGTGGGGGGGTGCTATACGCTAAGCGAGAAAATATAAGTACTAGAATTAGCGTTATTTATCTACTAGAAAACTGGAACGTCAGACGTACTTGCGATTGCGATCAGTGAATTTATTCCGACTTCATTCGACTGTCGATTGATTGATTTCTACTGCACTTTTTAAAGTGTTAGTCTCTCGTGCAGGTCGTTCTCTTATGTCCGAAACCCAATGCATAGGATCTCGGACCCTACAGTCAAATCCCTGCCACCGCTTCAAGCCCGACAGATCAACTTACTGTACTTTAGGAAGGAACTACGTACCGGTATTGAGAAAACGTACAAAAAATGTGGAAGAAAGAAGGTATCGACCGGGATTAATAAGCAGGAAGGAAGGGGAAGATTATACGAACGAAATGGACTGGCTAGAGACAAGGTTGGCAGTCATAGGCATAACATATCGAAAATTGATGGCCAATATTCATGTTTCCCGATTAAACGAACCGCGTTTTCTGGAGCAAGGGAGGGGGCTTGATGACAAAAACGTGACGAGCCATTCTTGCTTGTGACTTCAATTTTGTGACCCAGACCAGATCAATCATAAGGAAATTCTCAGACACCAGGACGCTAAAGTGAGACTGCAAATGCCCATGTTTTACCCAGGTGTCAAAAACGTGATCGTCATGCATACAATACCTATAAGGACCTGTCACTTCCCCCGAATCTCGACCATCAAGGGTCATCATTTTCAGACAAGCTCACGAAAACTCGAGTCCTATGTTCAGAAGAACAGCAGCACAGCATATTCCTTTCGGGTGACGTGCCGTGACTCGGTCGAACAAAAGCAATACTACAGTGCAGTACCTTTCTCATGTTCCACTGATACCACGCTCCCCTCATTAACTCGTCGAATTTCGTCCTTTCCAACTCGCGAGAAGCCACTTGTCGCATTTGCATTGCATGCACGAGATGAGCTACCAAGCAAGGAGGAGTCAAGACTCTGTCTTTGGACAACCCTGAGGTCGATCACAGCCACCCAGATGTAGTGATGCACGGGATTTCCTAAAAAAGAAAATCCTGATAATGTCGTGGCTGATTGTGGCTGCTGCCATTGACCAACCATGAAGTCCTCCTACTCTCTTATTGTCTTCTTTGCATACTCACGACTTTTGAGTATCTTCCACGACGTTTTATGTTGCCACCTCCTGGTGACCTCCTGTGTTCTTTTCTTTGAAAATATCTTTAATTATGCTCGAATTACATTTCCGATTACTCGACCATCTATCAGAAGAAACCTTGTCTTTAACAATGTGTGGGCTTGTTCACGCGTCTCATTCTCGATCGCGCTGAATCCCGAAGCCACAGCCACAATACACTTGTTCTTTTCCCCGGGCTGGACCTTATATTTCTTTTTCGCCCTCGCTATCTGAATGGGTTTGTGTTGTGTGGAGATATATGCGAAAAGAGACAGCTCATACTTGTCACACCCCTCCACCCTTATTCGAGGGAACACTCATCATACTAAAGAGATCCTGCGTCTTCGTCAACTCTGGATTGATGTGACTTTTGGTATACCGTCGCTGCTGGATTTGCAAGTTCCACCAGCAGGATTGTCCATCCCACACAGTTTCTGTACATCCGTCCGCAAACAGACCCCGTCGCAATGGTTTACCTGGGAAAAGAAAAAAGGTCCGCGAATATAGTGTCTCTAGTCATATCTATGCTCTCGATAGCTACACTTTCGGTTTGCCTATGTGAGTCTTGACCGAACGGCCGTTGGATTGCAGACTGACGATTGTATCAGCCCGCAGAGTAGAAGGTCTCCGGAAATGGAGAAGACTGCCTCCCGTATGCTGGTGTGAGTATCGCTAGATACGATCACAGAACAAGTTTGCTAATGCCGGTTCAGTGATTCTGGCCATTTACATCGATTCGATCATATTTGCAATAGGAAGCTCGATAATTTCTCATGGTTTTGGAGTCGACTCCTCTCCTAGGATTTGCAAGGACGCGATAGTTCTCTGTTTAGCCTGTTATATGACAACAAAGGTATTGCTACAATCTTGCTGTGCTTAGCGTTCACCGATACTGACAGTCTATAGGTGGTATGTGATTGAGTGTTCAGATATAAATCAGGAGGTTTCCATGCTGATTTGAAAGTTCATTTATTATTTCTTGGTTGAACGCGTGGTAAGCCCTTCCATATCCTCGCCTGTTATATTACTTATTTGATTCTTCTAGTACATCATTCGACGACCAGGGAAACCCAGATGGAGAGATGGCAGATACAGGTTCAATTTTCTTTTCGCCATCGGTAATTTATACCTATGGGATGTGCTAATTCATGTAACTGACAATTACCAGTTCCATATATCGTCGTCTTTGTGCTTAATGTCGTATTGTAAGACGCAAGGAATGATCGAAATTGACTTCACATATTGACGTACCATAGCCGCTTCGCGACTTTTGACAACGGGGAATGCAGAATCGGCATGGAAACAGCGCCGATGGTTGCATTAATTCTAGTCGACTTTTTCGTCAATGTATGTAGTCCTTGATCTCGTAATAACCCGGGGAAACGCTCACTAATTATGCGTGGTAGTGTGTTTTGACGGTGCAGTTCCTGGCTCCGCTTTCAGGTAAGTGACGTTTAATGTCATGGTTCGAACTAGTCACTAACTCAGATAGGGCTCTTGTCGTTCAAGAAGAGTCAAAAGTCAAAAGTACGTACTGTTGCCTTCCGTACCTTGGTCGGCAGCACCGTATCTTTGATTTCAAGTCTCGTGTAAGAATCGACATCTTTCGCTCCCAGTGCCCAACCCTAAGCTAATACTGTTAGCAACTTGGCAGTAGTAGCTGCCCTGAAGGGTGAGCCGGGATGGATATGTCTCATGTGTTGCAACCTCGATAGCAAGTCTCCATCTAGCCATCATTCCATTCACATCTAATTCATACATCCAGTCCTCCTCACAGTCCTCGTCCTCCACTGGGTAACCTCCAAAGACAACGCTTCCACCACTCCATCTCATCCCTCGTTTCCCAATCAACAGCCGCCCTCGCGTTCCTCCCGCCCCAGACGTACCCAAACACCTCACCCAGATATCGAGAATTTCGAGGTTGGACTAAGCGATTACATGCGGAAAGGAGGGGTGACAACGCTTGTGACAGCTGCGAGTCATGATTTTGATGAGGACGAAGATGGAGATGGAATACGAGGGGGAGTGCCGCCAAACACTATCAAAGTTGAGTACGAACATACCCAGGAAGTTGTTGAGGTTGTGGAGCTTGTTGGGGATAGGAGGGATTTCGCAGAGGAGAAGGAGAGGGAGGCGTCTGGGAGTCGTAGTCAGGAACGCGAGGCATGCTCAGAAGACAGTAAATGGAGGAGGGATAGTTTGGCTGCATTGTGTTAGTGGGGTTTGATATGTATGATGGTGGATTTGTATTTCTAAATGAGGTCTTGATTGACGATATGGAGTATGGCGTGGATTGGTTGGATGGATCTGGGGAGTTAGTGGGGCTTATTTTGGGAGGACTTATATACATTTCTAACATATGTATGGAATAATGGTAAGAATCATTTATCTTATCTAGGGAAGGTTACCTCTGCTTCTTTTCGTTTCATGGAAGCGTGTGTGGTCTACCGTGTAATCTTGTAGTCTTCATACTTCACTTCCCCCTCCACCCCTAAGACTATAATATCCGACTATCAACTCGAGACAACACATCATCATATGAGGGCATATACCACTATCGTGTATGCTAATAGGCCAGAGAGATAGGCGATTCTTCTTCGTTTCCATACGTGTAACTTGCAGACTTGGTATTAACGAAGATCTTGAACGCGGGCTTTCAATACCTATCACTTCTGTTTCTTACTTTTTGGCAGTTGTTATCAAAGTAAGGTACCTCTACTAAGCGAAGATGCTTCTTCTTAAAAACCCTCTCCTAGGAAAGCCATTTATCCGACGATCTATTTAAGGATTACTTATAATATCCCTTCCGAAATCCATGGTCCCAAACCCCCCGTACACATACGAAGGCTTACTAGACGATGAACTTTTACTCCACGATTCCAAAGTACCGAATACTTCGAGCTTCAAAAAGCAAATTACTTCAATTTCCAAGAAAAGATTAATACCCAAAGATCCAGTTACGTAAATCTTTCGTCCAAATGCCAAATGTTTATCCCAAAAAAACCATCTCCGTAACCCCCTCTAAGAACAAACTTCTTCCATCTATTTTTTTATTTTTTTATTTTTTACAGAAAAAGCCAACCATCCCCAAAACAACCAGAAGAACCCCATACCCTCCTACTCTAATCTAATAACCAAACAAAACATACCCAATCTACACACCAGCCCTCAAAATTCAAATTAAACTCCCAAAAAACCCAAGGAATCAACGCCGTATATTCTCACAGTATACCGAAAACTCAAAATAAAAGATCTAGAACAACCCAAGCAACGTTCGGCACATGGAACCATATTCCATGGAATTATTACATTCCATTCCACCTGGAATCTTTCCAGGGCTTATATAAAATGGAAAGATTCCTTCCATTAGTAGGCTTTGGAAATTCCATAGAATCCATGGAATTCCACTTATAGTGAATGTCTATATATATCCAGGTGAATATTTATATATATTCAGGTGAATAACACATCTAGGTAGGGTGGATGGGGACCTTTACGTGATATGCCTAGGGCACTCTACCTATACCTATATGTGTTATTTGTACTCCTAGGGACTTTCTCGCCTACTATATATATACGTAGGTGCTGTTACGACCAAACGGACTTCCTATTAGCGTACCGGACATCCATGGATGGGATACATTGTACGTGTCATGTAACGAATTCCATATAGAAATTCCATATATTCCATAGAATATATACCTCTGGAATAAATTCCTTCCATAAATATGCTAAATAGAATGGAATCCTTCCAGAGGAGGGCTCTGGAACCGAATGTAATTCCAGTTGCCGAACGTTGAACCCAAGTACTCTACCAAAAATACTCCCCAGGTAACTAAAACATACACACATACACCACTTCTTCCGCTCATATCACATACGAGCCTACCCTACTTACTACCTACCATAAAAGAAAAGCACATACGTACGGGGAGCATGAACTACCTATCAACGCTCCTTCTTCCCTTAATCAATTTTATCCCTGGGTTCTTTTTAGAACAGTATTCACATCCGAATCCACATCCAAATCCGCACACAATCCAGCAATCAGACAATAAATCTCTCTCCGACATCACTTTACAAACCTCCAACTTCCTTCCATCAATTCAGTGCTCTCTCTATTCCCTTGATTGATCTGAATCCAGCTATTTGGCCAAAGACTGTTATAATAGGTTGAATGGCCTTATAACAAGGTATCTATCTATTTTATCTGTTAGTGCTAGTTATAGTACTAAACCCGACGATTCCCAAATTCCATAGCTCACTCACAACTTCAACGGAAGCTCTGGGTACTCTCCTTGGTACGCCCGTTTCCTCAGTCTTAATATCTTCTCCGCTTTGACTCTCCAAACAGAAATAACCAACCTCCTAGCCACTCACTGATTCCCAACCCAACTCAACCCAACCCTGTCGTCACCATATCCCAAGCTATATCCTCTTTAACTTTACTTATAAAGTCCCCGTTGTCTATTTCTTATCTACTCCTATTTTCCTACGCTCTCTAAAACTCTTTGTAGGCTACTTATAATATAGCTATAGCTGGAAAAAAAAAAACAGGGCAGCTCACACGCTCACAAGAGAGGAACAGATATATCAATTATACCATGTGGAATTCGATATCAAGTGTATCAACGTATCAATTATCTAGACAACTCCAGAGGCACCTTCCCCCCCCCCCGACCAGCCCCTTGCTCCATCACCTCAAACTATCTATCACCCGAAGCCCCCTCTCTACCCTCTCTCCATATACAAAAAAGAAAAGGTCATCCATCTCAAAAGTTCACAGTCGCATCCACCACTATAAGCTACTATCAACTCTCAGATAAGAGCCAAACAATTCACGTCATCTCTCATAAACCAGTAGAGAAGAAAAAGAACCCCAACTCGCACAACGTAAAGAAAAAGGAGAAACCAGAATGAATTCAAAGAAAAAAATCAAAGAAGAAAAAAGGTATCAAGGTATCATAATGCTCTCTATGCCCCCCCCCC